>WAAD01012269.1:20606-92382 GCA_013389945.1 Fregata magnificens | reverse complement strand
TTTTTCCCGGAAAAAAAAAAAAAAAAAAAAAAAAAAATCAATGTATCTTTCAAGTACTTCAAAGAGCCATCTCTGATCTACCTTGTTCCACAGAGCCTATTTCTTCATTGCCACTTGCAGGAAGTTTTCACCCTCAGACTTCAGAGGGGGATTCATAATTGAACAAAGCTCGCCATGGTCTGGAGGAGAGAGCAAAAGTCACAGGAATTTGTTCTGTTGCCACTTCTGTTTTCCTACACTATGAATGACATTAGAAGCCACTGATGGAAGGCAAAGCTGTTCTAAGAAGCCCAGCTCCCATTTTGGTCACACAGTCACATTCCAGTACCTCTCTGCTAATATCATCCTGCTCCATACTCCAGGGAAGGTCCCAGGATTTTAGTGAGAACAGTTGTGAAACGAGGTGTTTCTGAGTGAAAGGACAGAGCATGGAAACAGCAATAAAACTATTGCCTAGAAAGGTAATTTTTTATCTAAACATTGCAATGGCAATAGGTATTTTTAAATTAGCAGCATATTCAGTATAAAAGGTGAAACTACCATTCTGTCTCTTCAGCTTTAGCATTGGCTTAACAGCACGATGAGGCTTTTTTTTTCTTTATTTTCCTTTTTTACAAGATATTTATACAAGAGCTTTGTCATTCTGATATTTAGTGATTACTAAAGGTGAAATTTCTGTGCTGTTGTACAGAAGCATTGTTTGGGCCAGACCGTGGTAGTCAGCACCAGGACAAGTTTTATAACAGGCTTGTTTTCTACAGTCAGAAAGAAATCAAGGCATCAGAAAAAATCACAGTTCTTTTTTTGTTTTTCCGCTTCAGAAATATTTGAATGCAAACAGAGTAGGAGCTTCACAATATTAAATCTGCCCAAATGAAATTTGTCAAGCTGTTCACTTCTCTGTCAGGTAAAAAGGGGCGTATTTTTAAGTATAATCAATGGACTTCCCTAAAACTGTCAGTGAAGACCAGAATCTCTCAAAAATACTGATACCGTTGCTGTGCACATGCCTTACTGACTTTCTGGAAGTTTGCCAAGGTTTGATAAGCATTAATCCCCAGAGTACGCCAGTGGGATACAAAAGGGTTATCATTGTTTCCAGTCTATAGATCCTGCAAGGAACAAACTCTGCTTCTTGGCAGAAGAAAATAATTTCTTCAGAGCTTTCATTAACTTCAGAAATAAATTTCTCCTGCCCTTTTCTCTGCCATTTCCCCAATCCCTTGTAAAGCAGCTCAGCAGAGGGCAAGATGCAGCCCATTATATTTTAACAATGCAGCTCGTTATTATGTCTCTCTTTTCTTTTCATTACAGCTGTTTAGGTGTCAATTCCCAGGAAACTGCCAGGCTTCAGAATATATATTCATTAAGGGCACAATCCAGCTACCTTTTGAAGTTGATGGTACAGTTACCACCAAGTAAAAGACCTATCTCACTAAGATAATAATTGTCCAGGTAAATTGTAGGAAGATTAAAGCAAGGGAGCAGGCCACTGAAAGGCATCTCAGCAGCTCGTAACAATACCTCTCTGTGGAACTGACATTTGGGGAACAAATAGCACCTGAAAAACAGTTTGTGATTAATCTGTGTGGTAGTTGCAAAACTGCCCACTTCCAAGTGACAGTAAGTACTAGATGGACTCCTGAGAGACACAAAATGGCCATTTAGTCTTTATGCAGCCTTGGCTCTTGTGAGAAATCCCAAAGCAAAAGTAGGAAAAAAAGTTTTTTTTCTTTCTTATGGAGTTTCTTTGAGCTGAGAACAGTATCTTAAACCAGCACACTGTGCAACAGAGTAGGCATTATGGAGGGAATGAACATCCCAGAATGAAAGGTGAAAATGTTGCCAATGAAAAAAGCACAAAACAAGATTCAGGAGGCCTGGGACTGACACCCAGCTCCAGCTCCCTGGGCAGTTTTAACATATCTTTTAACCTATTGTGTATCTTGGCATGACATCTCTAAAATGTGGCTATTACCCCACATCAGCAAGATGTTCCCACGGTGCTCAGGTTCCGGATAAAAATGGCCATATGTGCATCTCGCTGAACAACACAAGTTTAGAAGATTGTGTGATAAAACGGTGACTTCTGGTTGATCAGTAGTTCTTTCTCTGAGCTGGTCTACCTTGTATGTGTTAGGAAATAGGGTCAAAACTACTGCTTTTTTTCTCAGCTACCTCTAGATACACTTTGCTCAAGTCTTTCTATATTTTTATAGCTAGAAGCCTTACTCTCATTTTCTGCCTTCCTTCCTCTGCTTCCCATTCCAATTAAGTCACTGAGTAAGAGCTTAAATCAAAGCTGAAGAAAGATTTAGCTCCTATTTAACCATATCTTTTAGCAAATCACATGATGCTGAGCAATGCTGTGTGCTCTTTTGTTGAGTGAGACTCTCTTTTAACAGCTTTTGGCAGGATTGGCAGTTTTCTGTAGTCAAAGTTTAACCTACAATTTTTCCTGCACTTTTTTAAAGCCAAAAGTCAACTGGATTAAAGTGGTCCAAGCCTGACCCGATAGAGACCTATTTTATTGTTACACTTCAGTTATTTCTTTCTACTCTAAAAGAACACATGAAAAGAATAATCTGNCCTGCCCCACCCTCATGGGCAGGCATAGCATCTGTGCACAGGAAGATCCAGATCCCTTGCATCTTCCATTACTAGGAGCAGGGACGACTGAAGCCTGCAGGTGAGAGCAGCCGCAACATCTGGCAGCCCATCTGTTGCCTCCAGAATAGGCTTTCTGTGTACATAATTACACATTAGGCTCATTCCGATCTATTGCTTATGTGGTTCCATCTAGTGCAACCATGTTTGTTATGAGAGGCTTTTACATTTGGAATGAGACCTTTGGTTTCCTTGACATGGATGTAGGCACCTGATTTTGCACACAGCAGTATGGAAATTCTTTTTATAGCGTTTTACGCTGTGTCATTTGTGTGGCTCACACCTATTTTGGATCTTAAAATTCTGAGTCTACAGAAAAAGTCATTGGACCTGGTTGGAAGTCTGTGAGTTATTTCCTACAGAATATCTTGACTTTTTCTAGATAAGTCAAATCACCCAAATTTCAGGTGCCTAAATGCAAACATTACTAGGCCATTTTTCAGATTTTTACATTTTCAACAAAAACTTTTAATTTGAAGGTTCCACAAAAGCTTTTTACTGGTTGCAACACAAAACAGTCAGAGCCAGGACGTAGGCTGATGCTCATTTGTTTATTGGTTTTAGTTAAAAAGATTATGTCCTTTTGTGTGCAAAGCTGTAGAACCAGCCTACATTCAGATGCTCTGCGCTTTCTAATATCCATCGCCTTAGGTTTTAATCAGTATATGTTACTATTTTAATTATATTCTAACTTTACCAGCTAATGATTTTTTTTCCTTTAAATCCACATGAACACTTGACAATTAGTTCTGGTTGTGCAGAGTTTGAATAATGCAAACTCCAGCTATGAAAGTGTAGTTGAAAGTGAACAGAAAGTCATCACAGTTTCTTGAGGATTTAGGAATTGTTCCTAGCACAGTTAAATAAGCAGGCTGCTACTTTTGGCATCTTTTTTAGATAGTGGGCAATTATCCAAGGCAGTTCCAATTAGAGTGCTTTTAGTTCATCCAATTTGTAGGCCACAAGAGAACATATTGTGGAATCAAATAAAATAATTGCAAACATTCAGACCACATCTAGAATATTCCATTCCTTTTTTGGCCTCCTTGTTCAAGAAAAACATCAATAAATTGAAGCAATTTCAGTGGAAGGTGATCAAGCTGGAGCTGGATCTGGAGCACCTGCCCTGTGAGGAGACACTGAGGGAGCTGGGCTTGTTCAGCCTGGAGCACAGATGGCTTTTGGGGGGGACCTAACAGCAGCCCCCAGTGCCTATGGGAAGGTCTTCGAGGCGATGGAGCCAGGCTCTTCACAGCAGTGCAGGACGGGAAGGTAAGAGACAATGGGCAGAAACTGAAACAGAAGTTCAGACTGGATGTAAGGAGGAACTTTTTCCCCTGACTGCCTGAGGACAGTCTGACAGTGACACTGGTTGCCCAGAGAGGTTGTGCAGTCTCCATCCTTGGAGGTTTTCAAACTGTGACTGGATGAAGCCCTGAGCAGCTTGGTCTGACCTCAGAGCTGACCCTTGTGTGAGCAGGAGGCTGCACCAGACACCTCCTGAGGTGCCTTCCAGATTGCACTATGCTATGATCCTTTTGTGACAAGTATGGATGTGAAAAGGACATCTTCAGCCATCACATTCAATGTCCTGGAACTACATGAGTATTTGGAAAGTTGTAGGAGCTTACAGTGAGGGATGTTTAAGTTTCCTGCGTAGTAGGTCTTCTCCCCAGCTTGTACAAAAGCTGCTCTTGACCACTAGGCTTTAGTTATGATTTCTGTGAATCAAAAGTCAATCAGATTGTTCTCATCTGAATCCCATTCTCATGCTGGAAAAGCAAAAGAGAGTGAGAGTATCTGAATTCAGTGAAATAAATGGCAGAGCTTTGTATCTCTGCTTTGCCAGGGCAAAGGGAGCCCTTAACTTCCCAAGCAGCTGAGTGACTGACAGCGTGGACCTCTGTGGAACCCCTAAGAGTGGGGTCAGAAGGTGGAAGAGTTTTTTGTTACAGGAGTCAGACCACTCAGGTTGGCTGTCTCTTACTTTTGTCAGGGTACGCATAAAAATTAGGAGTATCACATGGTTAAAGACTGAGTTGAGGGAACGCGCACAGAAGTTTAAGCTTAGTCTGTCTCTAGAAAGTTATTTCCATTGGGAGGCCAGAAGGATACATTCTCTATGAACACTTGCCTAAAAAGGCCCTAAGATTTCTGAGCGGCAATGAATTGTAGTTAACTGAGTGTGAGGCTGCAAGTCATGTCGTACTGATGAGCTTAATTATGATTCTGCCCTGATTTCCTGGGAGTCTTGGAGGAGGTCAGTTCACCTTCTGGCTTCAGTTTTACCTTTGCAAATTGAGGGTAATGACAATTGCCCATCAACCTCAGAGGAATAATGAAGATTAATAGCGTAGTGTTTATTGTGCTGTGAATATTTAAAGTCCATTCCTACTTCAGATGTTTGTATGATTATTTCAAATCCATGGAGGTGTGTGCCTCAGAACAAACCCCACAGTAGGTTTCTCAGTGTCTTTGATCAAAGAAACTGTTTTGGAGACAAAACAATAGGGAAAATGTAACTTCAAGTAATGGTTTCTTAAACAGTCTATGGTCTATGACCACCTGTTGTTCTGTCTTCCCCTTAGAAAGCAATAGCAGAAATCTCCATCACCAGTGAACCCTACTCCCTCCAGCCTTTTTTATTAAAAGTGGCATGCGGGCATGTGTTCAGGACAACAGCAATTACATTAGTTGGATCTCCATATCCACTGCGGAGATCTATTAGTAATTTCCATACCTTGTTTTCTCTATAGCCTGTCTGCTTGTGTTTGAAACATTACAAGCATGATTATTACTGTATTGAAGTGACTGTGCTTGGTCTGACTGGTATGAGTGCTGGTGTATTTGCATTTGCTGCTGTATACGTGGCTCTACCAATGGTGGCAACATTATATAGCTGGTTGCCAGAGGGATTGGATTGCCCTTGTCTGATAATTTCACCTGATCTTGGACTGATGTTCAGCTGGCTTCAGGGCATTTTAATTATCAGCACACTGGCTATTGGACCGACCATCTCGTCTGGTTGCTGGCACCATTTGTCTTTGTCTCAGCCTATCAGATCTTCCTCATTAACTTCTGCGATAATATTCAGACAGAAAGTCCTAGGAACTCTTCCAGCTAATCCCCTTTTTTGGCTGCTGACCAAATAAGGCTTTATATGACACAACTGTAATTGCTTCATTTGTATGGTATTGATCTGCCATTAGGCAAAACATAAGCCAGCATTTCAGTAAGGCTCAAGTTATGCAGTGTTATATAGTGTTTGCATTGCAGTTGCAGCTAGAGTTCCCACCTGGGGAATGGACCCCCTGTTTTTTCTCTCAGTTTCTGCTTCTAATTAAAATAATGAACTTTAAAGTGCTTGCATTATAATTAGACCAAAGCTTAAGAAACCATCTCTTAGCAGGGATCTTTCCATTTATTGACTTCCTTTTAATACTTCTTTATGAAAAACAACAGTATGGAGTCACAAAGAAGCATCTATAGTTACAGAAATCTCTCATACCTCTTCTCAGTCTAAGTTTAGATCTGATAACAGCATATCAGCTGTGCAGATGCTAGGAATTAGTGGTCTGTTTCTGGCAACAGTAAAAATCGAGCATCCATGCTGATTTCTCGGTGTTATCAATGGCTTTTGACATAGTGGCCACGTTCCTTTAATACCTTTGTGGACACTGATGTCAGTGAATGAATTCCTCAGAAGCAAACTGCGGTTTTGCCCTATAGCTTTCCCATGTGGAGTTGCTTTCCTCACTAGGAAAAAATTAATGGATGAGCTGACTGCTTGTATTACAGCACTTTCAGTACCATACAGTACGCTGATGGTATTTGGCTTTGCAGTCATTTCATGCTTTATTCTCATTAAGGTGAGACTGGGACTTAGTGGCTGAAAAGTCTAACCAGACAGGCAAAAGATTGGTGCTCACTGGAAACAGCACCTAAAACAGTGGGTTTGGTTTCTAAAAGAAAAATACAGAAATTCAATTGAATCTGGCTGCTCCTCAAATTCCTGAGAACAGTAATAGCAGTAAGATCTTTTTTTTTTCCAGTTGCAGCTGCTGAGAAGATGGCAGGAGGTTTTTTCTCTCACTGTGGCTCTTGCCACAGATACCTATGTCTCTGTCACCCTGAGAGTGGTTAAATGCAACTCATTTTGTATGACTCTTCTCTGAGGACATCGCAGAAACATTTGCTAGGACAGAGGACTTCAATCACCTTTTATGGAGCATCTTAAGCTGACGGTGAGGTAGTTTGTGAAAAAGGCGTGCACAGATGCTCAGCTGAGCACCTTTACTTGTAGAAGTCACTCCATTGTGACTTCTGATGGTTTTTTACCATTTCTTAGTCTTAAACTGGCATCTTAAAGCAATCAGTTGCTGTTATGAGGTCTTGCTGCTTCCAAGGAAGAAAATGCAGCAACATACCATAAGGAGTAGAATAACAGGAGAAGACCATGTCAAATATAGTTCTTCTTATCCATCTTACCATTATATGTTCATAAAGGGTGAGATTCAGCCTGGCATAAATGAAAAATTGGAGAAGTCTGATAGTGCAGTCTCTTCAAGCATTGCCAAATTTGAACCAGTCTCCAAAAATGCCAGATATGTTCAATACTGCATTAAGAAATATCTTGTGTTTATTGTATTAGCTGCCCCGCTACCCACTGAATAGAACATACATTTATATAGCACATCGAGACATGGGGCTGGTTAGGAACCAGAAAACCTAATTTTTGCAGTGAGTCCAATAGGATATTTTACTTTCCATGATTTGTCAGCAAGAGTCCTGACTGTTTTTGGAGGTCACGGTAACATTTCTTCTGGGGATAGGTGATTCAGCCTAGGGCTGGGTCTTCCTGTGGATGAAAGCTGTGAAATGCTCAGTCCAAGGCATGATATTTCTGCCACTGCTGGGACGTGTTGAATGGAGTGAAAAATTAGAAGCTGCTGAAACAGCTGCCGCCTGCTTTGTGCTGTAAGATTTTGCTGTAGTAAAATCTTCTTCTGTGTAGGGTGGCCAGAGGTTGTAGTCTTAATAGGCTGTCTTGTAATCCATCAGTCATATCAAATGGATTGAGATGGATATAAAGAAGGAACAACTTTCTAAGTTATAAGGGACCACACCCTACTTCTATTCAATAAGCACTGAATTGCATCCAAAAGAGATACATTTTTCCTAGCCTCCTTCTGGATGAAAATAGTCACTCCATGGCATTCAGAAGCATAAACTTAAAATGCCTTACAAATATGCCTAGGATATTATGTAAAAGAAAATTTGAATCTAGTGGCCAATGTCAGTAATGATGAATAATGTTTTCAATCCTGTTAAAATCAAGTCATCCATTTGAAAAACAAATAGATCATTTGTGCAGACAGTAAACCACAGTGTTTGGCTTTTTCTTGCGGATGGAGTGGCATAAGGAGTCTTAGCGACGTGTACCTGGGTAACGTAACATAATGTCACTTAGAGAGACCTGCACTAATGCAGTCTAAGTAGGAGAGGAGAGGGACAGCATGAGACCTGGTAGAGCTTCACTGCTGTGGCTCCCACTACAAGCCATTACTCCCTGTCTTTCAGCAGCACTAATCCAACACTGATGGAACCTCTGCCTGGCACTGAACCACATCCTGTGTCCTGCCATGAAACCCTTACCTGTCCATGCCAATACTACCATTTTCTCTCAGCTGGGGGCCCCTAAATTTAGGAGTTACTGGAGAGGCAGGTGAAACAGCATCCAAACATCCTGCTGTGACAAAACCGTGAGTCAAGATCTGCTTCGCCTAAGGTGCAAAAAGGCAAAAGTCTTTCTGCCAGCCATGCCAGAGGTGAATGTTACCCCATCTGAAAGCATTAGGTATTCTGGGGGCATGTATTTAAATATGCTCATTTTACACATTTCAAATTTTAAAATATTACTGTAAGTGCTTTCAGCAATATCAAATGTATAAAAACTGTAAAGGGCTCAGGATTCCTAATGTTTCTAAGGTGAGAGAGAATTTTGAGGCAGTTGGCAGTGGGCTAAGCTTATCCTCAGAGCAATTCCTGCAGTGTAGAGCAGTGTTACACTGGTGCTCGGACACTTTTGAAAAATCCCACTGAAGCCTTTAAAACATGTATTTTGAGTTGCAGGTGTTGGACTGCAGCAGCCTATTCGCATAATCCTGCTTATGCTGCAACCAGCAAGAAAAATTGTACTTTGAAAAGTGGTACTGCTCAATGAGAACAGGATTAGGTAGTCATTAGCAAAAACTAAAATAGCTCAGAGTTGAGAGAAACTGGTATTTCTGCTTCTACTAAAGACTGTATACTGAACCAATATGAACGGTTACTCTAGGGACAATTTTATGTGTTTTTTATTTACAGCAAAGCTTTGCATAAAGCGGAGAAACAAGCGGAGTTGCCTTCCTGGGTCAACTGCTGTTGTTTTTACAGAGGCAAAATATATATTTAATTGCTTGTGCCAAGAAGTGTTTGCATACTGTAATTGGAATATCTTGCTGCAAAACAGCTTTCAATTTATATAAATATTTTAAACTACAGTCATCAGACCTCTAGCTGGTGTAAATTGTCAGAACTTCTTTGAATTCAAAGTAGCTATGGCAATTTTTAGCAGCAGTGGGTCTCCCATTAATTGGAACTCCTGCTGATCCTCAAGGTGTCAGTTTGGCTCATATTTGTTTACAAACCTCAGTTCAAGTAACTAAGCTTCATACATAGGATATACATAGAAGTTGTAAATACTCAGTGCCCCTGGAAATTAACCATCTTATTTGGATGGCTAAATGAAGAGCGTTACACTTATTTTAATTAGCCACACTGAAAAGTATTTGAGCACTGCTTTAAATTTCCCATTTCTAAACAAAGAATTGCAATACATACATGCTTTTCTAAAGATACTTTATTCCTAGTGTTTGCAGAATATTTTGAGATATTGCTCTGGAAGAGGTGTTTTAAATGCAATTGGACAGGGGATTTTTAAGTAACGTTTATCAATGATATTAGCTTCTAAGGCAGCATGCTACCTGCCCATCTTTTTTGCAAGACTTTTGGCTTTCTGCAGACCAGTCAGTTCCTCAGGGGTACATGGGTTTTGCAAGGTGCAATTCAAGAGGCACCCACTGTCCTGGTGGATCCTCAGCTGGGCCTGGGTACTCAACTGAGATGGCCGGTCACGTCCTTTCTGTGATAAGCATGTATATAGCAATGAAAGAGTTTAGCAGAAAAGCCTGAGAAACCCATTGCAGAAGAGCTAATATTGTTGTGAAGACTCACAACTTGGATACTAGGAGTTCTTTTTTTAATAGAAATGCTGGGCAAGCTATTAGGGCAAGTCCCAAGGACTCTATTTTGTTTGAACTATCAGCCACATGTGAATATGTCTTGATATGTGCTGTGCTTCAGTATTTGAATACAATTTTTTCATACAAATAGCATTATAGCATGCAAACCTTTATAAATACCAGTACAAAAATTATTCTTATAAATTTTTGAATGTGTTTAAAAAACCTTGATTTCAAAGTTGGCACTTTGTCATTAAAATTTAGGTTGTTTTTCTTGTAAAAATGCTCTTGCATTAGTTGTCTTTTTTACCATTTGCATTATTGATCCTTCAGGCCTTCTGAGTACAGAATGATATAAGCTTTGGCTACATCTTCCTCATTAACGGAGTGCTTGTTTCATTCCTAATTTATTAAACGTATTCAGCCAGTGCCATGCAGCTTTACACTTAATTTCTCTTGATGAATTGTCAAACACCCTTAAACTGCGCTGCATTTGTGTCATGTTACAATCTGCCGTCAGCACTTTTCAAAACATGGTTAAAATAAACAGTTCAGAAGCTGGGCAGGTTTTAATTTTTGGCTTGGTAAGGTTGCATTTCCATTTTTCCCATTCAAAATCATTTGAACGGATGATATAAACAAGCTGTAAAAATGCACCCGCTTGTGTTTCACTAAATACATCTGAGACAGATCCTCAGCTGCATCCAGGGAGCACTAGGTTGTCCGGCAAGGGGAGGGTCTCAGTCAACTGTGGCCTTCTCGTCCCAAGCCACCTGGGCTGGATACAGATTAGATCATGAGAGAATAACTGCGATTCACATCACTGAAATAAGGTCACTGAACTCGGCTTCACCAGGCTCACTCTCTGCCTTGTCCTGAGGGAGGATACCCTCCAGCCTGCGCCAGGGGTGCCAAGGGGCTTGTCTGGGAGACAGCTGCGTCGGCAGGTAGCTGCAGGGAGAGACATCCAAAATGCAAGGATGAAAATAAGCTTTCAGTTGCTTGAGACATGTCATCAATTGCTGACACATTGCTGGCTGTGACATTGTGATCTTGGGAAAGCTTGTTCCTTCCGTGAAGTCCTCCTCTGGGTGCACCACCGTATCTGTGGCTTCACTTCCCATTGTGCAGTAGTTTACTGATCCCCACTTCGTTCCAGGCACTACTTATATAGTAGTATGTATGCATGACTAAATAGTTATGGATTTTACCAGAATAAAAAGCAAATCTCTGTATTTTGCCAGTTGGTCCATACCTTGTGTATGGCCAACCTATGGTGCTTTGATCCTTTAACGTTCAGGTACTCTTTGTTTGAAGTTTGCTGTATGTTCACAGAACCTAACATTAAACAGAGGTGGCGTCCCTCTGCATGTTGTGACTTCTAAGTGACTGGGCAATATCTGAGGCCTTCAAAGCCCTGTGAGAAGGATTTATGGAAAGCCTTTCAGAGGGTCGGAGTCTCTGCTTCTGCCTCAGTAACTGCAGTGGTGGCACCAGTAGTTCTCAGATGACACGCTGCGCAATACGGCTGCAGTTTAAACAAAGCTGTCTCTGTGTATTTAGAGTCTCATTAAGTGAGTCACGTTATTTTGCACATCCTGCTTTTTCATTATTTCAAGTGAACAACATCCCCAATGCTAAGCAGTGCAACAACAGTGCCGCCATCTGTAAAGATAACGGCAGAATTTCACCAAGAATCTGCCCAGGATTCAGGGAAATATTTTGCTACCTAACATGCCAGAATTTATGAGCCTAAGTTCAGGAAAAGGATTCAGGAAAATGTCAAACCTGTTTAAATAGCTGAGACATTTAAGTTTTCCTGGCAAAACTCTACCAGTTACCTAAAAGATTGTTATTAAATGCTCCTAGCAGAGATCCTGCCTTTGTTGTAATGAGTACTTTGGGACCTCTCTGTGCCTTTAGGCCATTTAGTATTCAAAAACAGGTATTTTGGCACCTGGCTTCATGGAGGGGGTCTCCTTTGCCACGTGTGCTCAGGCCAAGGCTGACTCCTCTGAATTGCATTCACAGATGGTTCTGAGTGGTGCTGGTGGGTGGTGGTTTCCATCCATCCTGTGAACCACTGTGTATCCAGGGATTTGGGGAGCTGAAAGACTTAGACAAAAAGCAGCTGTGGCTGAGACTGTGGATACTTGTCCAAGTCTAATCAGGCTGGAGAGAGCCTTTTCTGCCTACTTCATGTATTCGTGATTTGGGCATTAGGCTGTTGAAAACAGGCTTGATTTTACCACGCAGGATGCATTTAATGGTTTAGTTTCTGATTTCTTAGAGATACTGCGTTGCTGTGCTGAAATAGGTGCTTAAAGGAGTGCATTAGGCAGAATTTGGTGCCCTCTCCTGTGCTGTTCCCCTATGGCTGTCTCACACCTCCAGCAGTACTTGTGATGTTGGCTGCTGTGGTCCCTAGCCTGGGCCTCTGTCTCATTCCCTCATGGTGCAGGGACCTTTGTGTGTCTCTGTCAGCATTGGAAATGCCCCTCCGGTGGTTCAGCATGTAATTTCTAGGTATCACGGTGTTGTATGCCATAGTGTTCAGGTCATTTGTTGAATGGCTGCCTCACTGCTTCGTTCCAATTGAAGTCCAATGGATGGGTCGTCTGTTAACCGTTACTGTGACCCAAAATCACTGGAAGTCAAAGCAGACCTCTCTGCCAGCTTCCCTGGACTTTGGGCTAGCACCCTGCTGCAGTTCTTTTGGGTGGCAGATGATTTATCCCTGTCTGGAGTCATAGATGTTATTTTGCAAAGGACTGGGTAGTTCCACTGTCATCTGTCTGTGCGGTTTTTATCTTTTGCTAACTGTGAAAGGCATATCTGCAGTTGACACAAGTAGGCTCTTTAAAAAGAAGAAGTGACACTGATGAACATTTTAAACTGCTTATTACTGTTTATTTATGGGGAGATGGAAAGTGATTTTAAATGAGTGAGAATGATTTAATTCTCATCAAGTTTTTCATACTGTAATTCTATGGGCAGCTTAAAAAAAACTATGATCCATACATTGAAATCACTGTCTGTGCACTCAAGTAATAGTGAAGTGAGGTATCACTGTAACACAAGAGCTGCAGTTTTGGCTGAACTGGCTTAACCATCGCACACAAGGACTCTGTTTTCTTCTGAGTAATAGAAAAGGCAGGATTGTGCAGTTACAGCAAGGATTCGGGGTCAAATATTAAAGCCCTTGCCTGCTTTCTACTACTAAACACTCTTGCAAAGATTTCAGTTCCTTTATTGAGGAACACATTGTTCTTCAGTGGGAGTTTTGACTAAGTGTGGTATTGAGGATACAGTCCTATTTTTTAATGATGAAAGAACAGTTTCTGCCATGCATACACAAGTTTCAATATGCCTTCCTCTGTGGCAGAATGAAGCACTGTGTGGGATGGTTATGAGTGATCTAGTCTGGCTCTGAGGTCTCAGGTATATAATTTTCAATGTAGTCACCATTGCACCTATCAGGATCTCAATTATAACATTTCTGTGGGGGATACAGCAGTGTTGAGCAAAGGTTCTCTGTGTTTTACTGACCAGAAGGAAATTATTTATTTCCACATGTTGAGGTGGACCTGGATAACAAAGCAACAGAGAAAGCAGTGTGAAACTAACCTGGTTTTACATGGCCTACTAGACACGAGAGGACAATAACATGTTACATTTATAAACAATACAGTTTAATTTCAGAGCAATGATTGCAGCTTAAATCCACATTTACTTCTTCATCCTTTTTATTTCCATTTCTCTGTTGTGCTGTGAAACTGTCTATGGATATGGCTAATAACCCAGCTAAATAACCCTCTCATGAATGGGTTTCATTTATTTATTTATTACTCTAGAATTACTATCAACCAGCTGCAGCTTCTCTAAATGACTGTGGGAAAATTTTCCTTGATAATCCTTAATGATTTGAAAGATTAATTCGAACATTTGGCAAGTGAGAAAGCTCTTTCCCTTCAACATGGAAATTAAACATGAAAACTTACATTAGTTGTCAAAAAAAATTGCCTATTTGTTTTTTTATTCATCTTAGAATATCCAGATAAAAGGTCTAAGTAGACCTTAACTTGAAAAGCTTGGAAAAAAAAAGTTGTAAGTTATCAGGTAACATCTTGACCCAAGATAAGATAAAGATTGAAAAAAAACTTTCTAAGGATTTTAGCATGAGGACTTTGTCTAGTTCAATGAGCTTTAGTGTTCATACTTGAGAGACTACAGTTTAGAGGAAATAGAATGAAGATGCTTTTACAGATAGACTGATTGATAGGGCTTCCCATCTGCTTAAAAATAAGACTGTGCTTAAATGGCACGTTGAATTGAGATTTAGTGATATTCCTTGAGATACATTTCATTTTTCATGGGAGTGATCACTCCTGCCCACATCTGTAGCACTGTCAAAGCAGCTGTTTATGTTATTGCTACCCAGTGTGACAATTAGACACAGCAGCATTAAATTAGACCTTGGTTTGGTTCCTGTTGAAGGGAGAAGGAGTTTTGACATTGACTTTGTAGACAGCAGGCTCAAGCTATATATCTAAGCTATTTTCAGAATAAGTAATGTTGCTCAGCGTCAAAGAAATAGTGTTTTTAGGATCATCTTTCATCTATGGCTCAGTTCCAATGTCCTCACAGAGGTAAAATTTACATTTAGTGTACTGGAAATTTGGCAGTAAAGTGGCAAGGCTGGCCACACAGTTACCTTTCTGAATGGGGCAAAGAGGCCAAAAGCATAGGCTTTGTAACTACAAGCTGAGTAGGAAAAATCTGTAGTAAATATGACTGGTTCAAAAGCAATTGCTTCCAAGAACAAAAGGGACAAATGAACAATTTCGTTCCGATTTTGTGATTTCTCCTCTCCCTCTGGAGTGTGAACCATAATTAGAGCACTTATGCAAAATCACATTTGTCAGCCTGGCTGCTAAATTCCCCTGAAAGCTTTATCCACAAAGAGCAGTTTGTTATCACTCCCACTACAGCCTACAGTTCTCATTTTAACTTTCAGGGACAGACAAGCAATTGCTTTTTCTGTATTGAAAATCTCGTATAAATGCAACTACAGTGAAGCTAGATAAAGTCAGATCTACACACAAGCAGTTTCCAAACTTCATGACCAGCCAGCAAAGACCTGTCTCAGTTCCAGCAGGAGCTATATGAAAAGCTGTTACCAGACAGTGAACGTGTGTCCTGAAGCTGACATTTGTCCCACAAACAGGGTCAATGTTGTAAGGAATGCTCCATAAGCTGTGAAATACCGTTGTCTGTACCTGTTTGCCAGGAACATCTCTCTCCTAATGAGTGAGAGAAAAATTTCCATTCTAAGACCAGAAGGGACCCCCAGGGACCAGAGACCAGCCGTCTCTAGAGAGGGTGAATCACAAGCCCCAGTGGCTTCTGGTGCCATAAGATCTGATGGAGCCCTGCCACCAGAGTATCTCTCTTCCCCAACTCTTCTCCAAGTGCTTTGAAGGTGTTGCATCCTCTCATAATTGAGGAGGGGAAGATGCCATTGACAGACATAGCTCTTGCCACATCCCACTCGGCCCTGACAGACAGATCTTGACAGCATTAAACAAACTCAGAGGGAGAGAAACTCCATCTTTCTCAACCACATATTGTCCCTGAAGAGCAGTAGTTAAGCTACTGGCACCTCACAGATACCTCTCTCTTTGGAGATGAATGGTGCTTCAAGGATATGATGCCATTGCTCCACATAGAATCATAGAATCAATCATTAAGGTTGGAAGAGACCTCTAAGATCATCAAGTCCAACCATCAACTAACACCACCGTGACTCCTAAACTAGGCCCTGGAGTGCCACGTCTATACCTTTTTTGGACGCCTCCAGGGTTGACAACTCCAGCACCTCTCTGGGGAGCCTGTTCCAATGCCTAATCACTCTTTCGGTAAAGAAATTTTTCCTGATGTCCAGTCTCTGCACATGCCTCTGCACATCCACAAGCAAGCCTGGGCAGATACCCACCAGAAACAGTGTATGTGTCTGATAGGCATGGATGCACTAGGGACCTCTGAACATGAAAAAAGGAAAAGTTTATTATTATTAATTATGAACAAGTATTGATGTAGTTGTGTGCCGTTAGGATATGTGACTGTTGAGGCTCTTAGTAATAAAGATAGGAAGTCGTACACTTAAGTGCAAAGGTTCCTCAGAAGGTGATGAAGACTACATAAATGCCTTGGCAGATTAGTTATCAACTGATTTTAAAATGTCATATAGTGACTGTAGTTCCTATCATAAATCCAGGTACCGTACATTTGGATTTATGTGGTAATCTGTACTGTCTACCTTCTGCCATCCAGTCTTAATGCTCTCTGGGCACCTAAAGGAAAACCTCTGAGCATGTGCAGAAGCAACCCCATCCTAGGACCAGCTGTGTCCCTTTCTTGCCTGAATTTCAGTGCAGTCCCGGCAGCCTTGAGTTCATACAGAAGGGGCAATTCTCTGCTTTAGCCTTCATGCCAACAATGCACCTCTGCCTGCACAGGTCCAAAGTCTCTCTCAGGTACTTCTCTCACCTGAAGAAAGAGCACTAAACATGAGATGGAGGACACCGGGTGTCATGGAGTCCCTTTCAGTCTGTTGTGGTTATGCCACCATGCTGCTAGTAATGCAGAGTTCATCTTTCATCCAGTGGTAGCACAGGTATAAACCCTCAAGAGAAAAGTCCTCAGGACATCCCAGCTACCTGCTGGTATCTCAGCACCCAGCAAATGGGCTGGGTTTGGTCTTCCCAGCGCTTGAGCTTCTGCTTGGCTGCACTGTCCCCAGGTTTGCCAGAGAGCATGCCCTCCACCTCCACCTTCCTCTCCCACACCACGGGTGCCCTTCAGGCTGGGAGACAGGGTGCTCTCCCAGGATAGCAGGGCAGTCCCTGGAGTCACAGCACTAAGCTGGACCCCAGGTCTTGCATTTCAGCTAAGCCTCTACTATGCAAAGGGAGCAGAACTCTAGAGCCTGCATCCCAAATGTACGGATGTACCTACAGTAGGTGATGAAGCTTCAGACGGGCAGGACTCCTGGCACCTCTTTGTGCATTGTTTTCTATTGACTGGCTCTAGACAGCATCATAGTCAGCATGCGAGCTTTTAGTGCTTTAGTGCTCCTCTTCAGCTGTACCTCACACTGCCTGTTTCTGGAGCCTTAGCCCATAGCTTGTGTGGGATCACTCTGAAGTGCTATATGTCAAAACTGTGTGTGACACAATGACTAGCAGTGTCTAGCATAGGCTGTCTGGATCTTGCCTCTTTAGTATGTGGGGATACATTTCCCCATCTGCTTGAAAAATCAGCCTGGGCCCACACTAAACATATTCTAAATAGAGATTCAAACAAATCTCTGTAAATCATTTATAATTCCAGGCAGAGTTTTATCATCATTTTGCAAAAATAGTTTTCGTTGGTTGATAGAATTTTCTTGTTAAAATCCAAGCCATCCTGAAAATCATTTCTACACTGGAAACACATTTTTCACATTTAAAAGTAACCACAATTATTTGTGCTGCCAAGGGCTTTGAAATATGGAAATGAGAGGTTTATTTAGTGTGTGGATCAAGCTTATAAACAGCTTAAGTCCTCATTCCTTCTAACATCTTAACAGCTGTGCAGTTTCTTACAAAATATGTTTTATCGTTTCAAGAAATGCTGTTAACCTCGCAGTTTTAAAACTGAATGAACAAGGCCTCTTGGACAAATTGAAAAACAAATGGTGGTACGACAAAGGAGAATGTGGCAGCGGGGGAGGTGACTCCAAGGTTAGCCTCAATGTCACCAAAAGCGGGTAAACAGTATGTAAAGTAATTGGTGCATCTGCTGGGGTTTTACCTGCGACGAAACAGCTTCACCAGTAGCACAGCACTGCTGGTACCTGCAGTTGAAATCTAGGTGTATGCAATTACTGTCAAAGCAAAAATATTTGCATTTGTTTAAGCGCCCCAAGGGGAACTCATAAACAGTCTCTGCTGTGAGATCTATCACCAGTTTTCAGAAACCTGCATCTTCTGAAATCATGATGAGCCTTTTCCAAGCTTGCTTTTGTGAACAAGCAGTTTGAAACCTTCAGGAGCAAATGTCAGCTCAGACTTTTTTCCTACTATATGGTACTACCCAAAATATTTTTAAGTGACAGTAGAGGAAAAGGGTGGAAATCAGTGTGACTGCCTCCTAGCAGTAATGCAATGCATGGTCCAGGCTCAGGGATGCACTGTTGACACAAACAATACTGGTACAAATTACAATTTTCACGAGTACCCAAAATAGGGGAAAAATTTCAGCTCAAATATCTTCATACTGGCATTTCCTAATATCTTACCAGCAAACTGAAATCCGTGGTGGTTCCCTAGACAGAATTTATCAGACAGGAATGTTAGGCTGAATTTTAGGCTGAGGTGATGATAACTTCTTATTCTTCATGCATTTCCATATCTTCCATATGGCCAGTGCCACTACTTCCTTGCCTCCTGACAGCTTCCTTTTGGGAAACTGCCTTGTGCTGAAAAGAAGCAAAGATGTGGAAGTGGAAGATGGTGAAGTGGGGGAGGATGAAGATATTAAAAATACCCCTTCCGTGCCAGGCAGCACGTAATAATATTTATTTATGTGCTTGTGTGTGAACAATATATAAGAGAATGCTGCACAGGTAACTGTGCAGGCACAGAACTAGTCAGATATAGATGATTAAATTTGACTGATTTGTCATACACAGTTTATGTACCTTTCTTTACAGTTGCCTACATATATTTTTTCTTACTCTTTTCTCTCCTTCTTTAGTCCTCCTGCTCTTTCATGCTGTGTCCTGGCCTCAGGGACCATCCCTTGGGCTGTTCTGCACTCACCCAGAACTGGTCTCCTAATCCTCTTCACTTTGCCTTCGATCCTGCTGCTCTACCTATTTCCCCCCACCGCTCTGCTCGCCAGCAGTCACAGTTTCAAAAATGGTCTCTGTTTTCTCTTCCAAAGTGCTTAGGCATATTAGACCTGATAGCACGTACCTGCAAGTGGAGCAGACACCAGCTTCTTGTAAGAAAGTTGACAAGTGATCCATAAATCTCCCATGTTGCTACTATTATATGCTCCACCCAAGCCTGAACTTTTGCATTATTGGGGGAGGGGTGTTTATTTAATTTTTTAGATGTCACAGGCAGGGGGTCACATCATTAAAATACCTCTGTTTTCTTAGAATACACTCCTCACAAACCTGCTGTAGTTGAAAGGTGAGATAAAAGCTTGGTAGCAAACTAAGGATGCTTTTGACTTACTTTCCCTGATCACCAGCCTCTGGTGCTTTGAGTCACAAAGCAGAACGGGAGCAGCTCATGGCAGAGGGACGGGCAGGGCTTCACCAGGGAAACGTCTGGAAGTGCTGAAGGAGCAAGTTTGGTGTGATGGCAAGTGACAGAAAAAGGAGTGGGGGAAAAAAATAGAAAAGAAAGGCAAGGAGTGCGGTCTGTGGAGGAACAGGGAGTATCTGTGAATGCAGGAGGGAGGAAGGAACACATTGCCAATGGAAATGAACAATAGGTGACACAGGCAGGTCAGGATGCAACAGAAAACATGGTGGGCAAGGCAGCATTAGCAAAGGATGGAGGACATGATGGAGCTCAACCTGTGGTCCTAGGTCTATATATAGCCTGCCAGGAGCATTCATCTGACCTCAGGCCTGTTTCTTGCCACACTTTTTCTCAGGCACAGCTGAGTGAGTAGGCAGTACCAGTGCTCCTGGGAAGACCCAGGTCTATCATGGATCTGCACTGCCCAAGTTCAGTAGGACCAGGCACATCATGGAGATGAGCAGGAATTACCATGCTTCTCAAATTCTGCATTGCAACAGCATCTTGTTTTTTAAACTACAGCTACTCTGACTCCCCAAAGTGTTAGTTAGCCATTTATCATCTACAAAATCCATTTCCTTGCTCAGGAACAGTCTTGTAGGATCTGATCAATTAAAGTCAATAAGACCCTTTCTACTGAATTAATGAAGCTCTAAATATTTTAATTTTATATGCTAGCAAATGATCATTAGTGGAATAACCAGGACACCATGCACTGTTATTGTAAACCTGACAGCTACCAACAAGTCCTCAACTAAGCTGTTAAGCATCTCTAGCTACTACTTCTTTTCATTGTATGAATTTAAAAAGAACAAACCCTGAGCTTTGTTAGCAGCTCCAGTCCAAATTAGAGGGCTTCCTACTGTCATGAACGAAAATAAGAACATCCTCTTCTTCTGAAAGTAATACAGCACCTGAGACTTGACTGCTAACTGTGCTGTTACTGTTTGAAATTCACTGATCAGAATACGAGAGTCTAGAGCCAGAATAACCCTTCATTATAATACAGCAGAGTATAGAAATCGGGGAGTTTCATGAGAGCTCAGCAGTTCTGCAAAGGTTTGTGTTGCTCTGTAAAACAAGATTTCTCTTACCTCCATTCTGTGCTCTTAAAAGGTCATTGCTAGCCTCCCCATGTGTTGTTCCCTCTAAGGAACAGTCTTCCAAAATTCAGAAAGACAGTTCAGAGAGCTGCCCTGTGTGAACAACGTGTGGTTTAGTGACCTCAGTAATTAAGTCATGCTTGAAGATAAAACTGAGGTCCCCAAGTCATTTGAGTGCTTTTGAAAGTATTACCTCAGATCTCAACTCTATGCCATAATCATTTCATGTGATGCATGGGAAGGTATTTAAACACAATTTCTGCCACTCTGCTTCATTGTTTTTATAAAAGTGTGAGTGGAAGGAAGCTGTGCTGATGGAGCTCTCCTCCAGTGTCTGCTGGCAGCCCTCAGAACACAGTGGCCCTTGTTTTTCATTCAGTGGATGAGACTGACCTTACACTTAATTAATGGCTCAGCCATAAGTGGGTAATGAAAATGCTCCTAAAGCATACTCGTGATTGCATTTTTAAAATACCTGCCTACCAAATTCTGTATTGGTTTCAGAATCACTCAGTATTGTAATTGAAATGCTATAATTGCCCATTCGTTGTCCTGAACACAACTAACTCAGAACTTCATTAATGCCATTTTAAAGCACTGTGATTTCACTGATGTGGCTGGCACAAGATCCATCCCAAGGCTCTTAAAAACCAGCCCTTCCAACAGCAATTGATTGATGACAGGGTAGGATGAAATGAGTAAGAAGCCAAGAGAGGAGGTAGAAGGGCTGAGAATATGATGAAAAGGTAAAAAAACAGTGTCCCTGCGCCCAGGTTGGGCTGCGCCACCACTGACTTCAGCACGTGGGTGAAGAACAGGGTCTCCTGTGCTGTCACACAACAGTTTTGCACTGTGGCTACATGGGACGAATTCTTCTCCATATATAAAGGGTAATTTTAGTTATTATTTCTCATATATTATCCTTACATGAATTCGAGGCAGATGGATCCTGTTTATCTATAACAAGAGAGATTCTCGGCAGCTGTACATTGGAAAAACTACACTGATTTTCACAAACTCTGCCAGTTTACTCTAACTGAAGATTGAGCTCAACATTAGTAATTCAGGAATCACTAAACTTGAAAAAAACCCAAATCTATAGTCATTTTCCACTGTAGTATTACGTATACAAGACTGAACGTGATGGGAAATTGAATTCTAAATGCTGGATTTATCCTCTGTATAAGACTTAAGTACATTGCTCTTGCTCATGTACAGCAGACCATACTGATTTTTAGTTTCTGCCCCATTTAATATCAGTGGGACTATTCACCAACTGATTGTTTAACCAGTGCAGTAACAAGTTGTAGTCTCTTGAGTTTGTGACTGGCACGGTCAAAAGGATGCTTATTTGGAGAGGATATTTTCAAAGAAAGGAAAGACAGCTAGATAAGTGACTTGCCCTGAAAGCCAAGGTGATCTGGGCATTCATTTCCCATGGGAGCTGTTGAAAATCTCCTACTAAAATGAGAAAACAAACCAAACAAAGCCTAAAATACATGAAAATGTGCTACACCTACAATCACTTAGTGTGATTGCAAACAGGTATAAATGTTGCTATTCTGAAAAGCATAAGCAAAAATCTTCCTTTTCCACTCTGCAGCCCCTTGGTCTGGGCATCTGGTATTGGACCATGTACATTTCCCATTGCAGCTGGCTGATTTAAAGTGGGACAAAAATCCTAGTCTGAAAGTGTAAAATATTTTTAAATTTAAATATACTGAATATATTTTTAAATTTAATTTTAAATTTAGCTTGGGGTGCTTCTCCCTTGTCACAGATATGAGTGTCTGAGGTGAGATGTAAAGGACACGTCGTGTCTCATTCACACGGCCTCGCTAGGGCAGGCGAGAAAGTGAGGGGCAGAGGACAGGTTTCCCCGAGCTTGTGTAGCGCCTTGATTCAGAGAGCGTTTCAGCAAAAATAGTGGAGAGGAGAAACAAGGGCCTGGCCTTGAACACATCACTGGCTGTATTTCAGTGAAAAGTGGGAATTACCTCATCTATGCGTGGGAATTTTAAGTGTGAAATTGATTGCTTTTCCCAAAGAAAAACCTGAGAGCTTCCTCACAGAGACAATGCAGAAAGGATAACATTAAAGGAACTACAGCTACAAAGAAGAAAAAATCCCTGCCTGTATCAGGCTTTATATACCTAAACTGTTAGTGCTGAAAAAACAAGCAAAGGACTGAGAGACATCTGTTTTCTGATTTGTCCCAGTTTGCTGCTGGTCTTGATAGTTTATATCGAGTTCTAATTATCACTTTAACCAGTTTAATGTGCAACAACTCCGCAGGCTTCTGATTTTCCATGTGAGAACAATACCTGGATGTCCCTTATCTTTGTCATAACCAGCCCCGTTACACTGCTGGGATTTAGGAGCACCGAAATGTGGCTCAGTGCCAATGCATGACGTTACAGATGACAGCTATCCAAATAATATCAATTATTTCACACTTGTACTAGAAGCAAACAGAGGATCATATTGACAGGCAACTTGCCAGCATCCCAAACTGCTACCCACTCATTTCACAGCTGTGGGACTCTCTTATTCCACTATCAACCTGCACAACCTGCTGCCAGGAAGCCTGAAGACAAAATGTAAGTTTGAATACTGGAAAAGATCAAGAAATAGGCATTTTCTGTTCTAGAAGCAGAGTATTCCATATGAATTAAATGTGTGGGATTTGGAAAGTGGATGAAGCATTTTCTTTACTTCAAGGGATCACTTGAGAGTACCTAGGAATCCCCTCACCCAACTGTAGCTGCCAAAAATTGTCATTTCTCTGAGGCACCAAGGCTTCCTCAGTAGTAAATGAAAAGAGGTGGGCATCTCAACAGCATGCTTCATCCTTTGTTAAAACTGGTATCTAAGCCCACCTTTTGGAGGTACCTATCTTTTTCCCTTAACTGCAGAGAGGCCTAGACAGGCAGCCAAAGCTTGGGGCATAATTTACGGGTGAAAAAACTGAGGTGAGGTGAATCCCCCCCTTTATGTATATATGCAAAGAGTAGCCAGAATGTATGAAAAGACAGGATCCCTAAAGCTAAGAGTAGCAGGAGTTCAGGAGCTGTTACTTGTGTATTAAATAGATTTATACAAACATGCACAAATATATTGGGGATTTCCAGTTAAACCAGTTATAGAGTGTAACAAGCCCCTTTTCTCTTTCATAGTAACTATTTTAGTAGGTTCAGTTACACTATACTAATTAATGCTTGCACTGGTTATTTATTTATTAAGCCTTGAATTCATGAGTTTTTTCATGACATTTTAGTAATGCATGGATTATGGTGTATTATGAGAGATTAATTTTCACATAGGAATCTGCTGGCACACACAGGGTCAGGTCCTATGTTGCATAACATCACCAGAAGGCTATCTATCACATGCCATTTCTGTTTATCTACCTCCTTCTCTGATATATATTGTATTTTCATGCACACCTGCACATAAATAGATATCCATATGCCTACCACATTAAGAATTGGACAGTCAATGCTTCAAAGTGGAAAGTCTGTTAATCATTTCATAGGTTTTTAGAAAATAAACTGGTACAACTGCATGAAGTTGGACATTACCATAATACTCTGAGATTATTCACTGAGTTTAAGTAACTTCAGTGTAAACCCATAGCAGTTCATGACTTTGAGGCATCAGATTAGATTTCATCTCAGTATTAAACTCTGTTACATCACCCACAGCAAATACCACTAGTAAGAGAAGATATTCCAAGTAGTAATTTATCATCAGCCTGGGACCCTTGAAAGACTTATGTGAATAAGTGAGATTTAAGAAAAAACTTTGAATTTGAAAATAATGTTGAAACAGGAAATGAAAATGAAACATTGACTGTCATGTTCTTAGCTCAGGATAAAGGCATTGCAGCTCTCCCCCTAAGTTCTCTGCATGCAGACCTGCTGATCTGCGCCAAGCGGTTATGGGCAGCAAACTGCACAAAGCATCTCCTTTCTCTTGCCAGGATAATTTTGAGGGCAGTAAATGAAATAGCTATAGCCAAGTCATATTATTAGTTTGTATGCACGCAAACTAAAAATAGATGGAAAGCAAGGAACACAAATGAATATGTTTTTTAAGTCATATATCAAGTTGTATTATATATGTCTCTGAAGGGTATGTTGTTAATATGTCTAAGCCAATAGTTTTGGGTTCACAGTAATTGCATACTATTTATTTACAAATCTTCCCCAGCAGTATGTGCCTGTTACCTAAAGCGATGGAGCAGGTCCCGGTCATATGTCTGTCTCTAAACCTGGGCCAACAGTACATGACATAGCACCCACTGTGGCCTCTGCTCTGTCACTTTGCAATGCGATTCTATGTAGTTTTACTTGAATAACATAAAATAACATATATAATGTTATTTATGTTATTTTCCACGTGAAGAACTCCTGTAAACCTTGCCGTTTTGAAACTCAGTGAGGCAGGCGTCTTAGACAAGCTGAAAAACAAATGGTGGTACGATAAAGGTGAATGTGGACCCAAGGACTCTGGAAGTAAGGTCAGTCGCTGCAGTTCGGGACCTACTATCGTGTTCACAAAGCAGTAAAGGAAGTAATAAACAAAATGACCTAGAAATAAAATAAGCAGCTGTAGACACAGAGCTAATCAGTTTCACCCCATCTTGATGGGGGTCACACTTTAATTTAAAGAAGCACTATTGCTTTTTAAAGTCTTCAGTGATATAAATCACCAAACATCGTCCTACAAATTCAGGGCATCTGTTGAAGAGTTACGAGGCAGTTTTCCGGTTTTGGGGGAGGCAGGCTGGGTTAGTTGTTTCCTTCCTGCCTAGGGCTGATGGACTTTCCCCATTGACTACTTAGGAAATGTCCCTTCACACCCTCTCCTTTCGGAGCTGGCCTCTCTCAGCGGTTTTCTGAAAAGGAGAAATGCTAGCGGGAAGGATTGCCTTTCATTGCTGCCCAGGGTGGCTGTGCCTGGCTCCCTTTGGGAGGGTCCCTGGCTCCTTGAGGAGCCAAGGAAGACTTAACTTAAGCTTTGAAGTGAAAGGCTTTGATAATTAATAGCTTTCTACAGCTTCCAGTGTTTACCCTAGTCCATTCCCAAACAGTAACCCTGACAGCTCCAGGGAGTGGAGCCTTCTCTATTTCTCTCTATTTGGGGACAAACACAGAAGTGGGTATTTTCTGATGGCTGGGAAGCACCACAGTCAGTGCCAGCCCTGTATTCGGGGAGTCTGAAATTTCTTCACAGTGCCTGTCTCCGTGCCAGCCTGTGCTGTCCAGAGTTAAAAGGAAAGCGTGACGGGCAGTGACTGCTTGCTGCCTGCGTGCCCTGAGAGTTACCCTGCTGGATAGCGGGTAAAATTAACCAGGGAAACAAACTTCCAACACATTTTGCATTTTCTGGCAAGTGCTTTGGAGAAAGGAGTGAAAAGCAGCTAAGAGGATGGGAGAGTACCTGTAAACGACAGCTGAGAAAGCCTCAACCCACCACGTACGTTAGGTCAGGTCTTTCTCAGTCTTGCCTCCTCCTTGTTTGCAAGCACCATGTTAGCAATTGCCACCAGAGGAACATAGTCAGCTCCAAGGTATTCAGAGTCCTCTTAGCCAGCTAAAAAGAGACAAATGAAGCAGAAGCCAGCTATAAGCCCCAAACACCTCTATATGTCTGTGGGAATTGTTACTGTGGTAATCTACTGATTACACAATAAATAGTGCCTCTTTAAATTAAACATCAAAATGTTTTGCATTCTTCATAAGTTAAAATTTCATAGAGATTACAGTCGGAAGTTAAGTACTCTCCTTACTTTAGGTAAAGATTATATAGTCTGCGTAAGACTAAAGCTTTATAAGTATCTTAAGGCGCACGATGTAGTATATGGAAGTCAATCCTGAGAGTTCCTTGAGAACTGTGCTAAAAATGCGCATGGATTTCAAATCAAAAAATACGATTCATAACTAAGCAGTGAAGTATAGAGAAATGTGGAATAGTTATTTACTACAGTACGTCCAAGAAGGTGATCGTTTATACAATGATGCATATTTAATAATTTGCTAAAGAAAGTTCTCATTGTCTAAATTATAAATAATGTGTAAGATTTCAGAAATTGCTATTTAAAATTGTACTTTTACTGAGCCTTAGTAGTCCATGGGCATGTTCCAGAACTGTGTCTATAACAAAATAAAAACAAAATACAATAATCGGTAAGAGGCAAATGTATCATGATGTGTATGGTACAGTGTGCACTTTCAAAGGAAGTGTTTGTTCAAAGAAATAACTTAAGCCTCACATGTTATTTTCATCTGTTATTTAAGCATCAGAAACTCAGTCTGGATCTTTTAAATTAACAGCAATGCCTACCACAAGTACAATTACTGTTTTCATAAAGATCAAGCGGAGTCTTGTCTGATGTAAATGGATTTCTGGATTTCAAAGCTTTTAAAGAGCTTTACGTAAATGCAGTTTTGTATCAGTGCTAAAATGTCCCCTAAAGAGAGCTAGACATGTCATTGTTTAATTCTCCACTTAGTGGAAATAATGCTTTGCAGTAAGCAAGCAGTGACATCCTGATATGTTGGCAATATACTTATAATAATTTTTATGCCGACCAGGAAAATTAGGCACTTAAAATACATTTTATAGATCCAGATAGGTCAAATTTTGTGAGAACTGTGTAAACAACTGTCATTTAATTTCAGCTAAACATTGTTATTTATTTCTATTTCCAATGTTTTAACGTGTAGCTTGTGCTCCCAGGGATCTGGTTTCCGGGGTTAACTGTGTCACTTCTGTTTCCCCAGGACAAGACGAGTGCCTTGAGTCTCAGCAACGTTGCTGGAGTCTTCTACATTCTGGTTGGAGGCTTGGGCTTGGCAATGCTGGTGGCTTTGATAGAGTTCTGTTACAAGTCCAGGGCAGAGGCGAAACGAATGAAGGTGGCAAAGAGTGCACAGACTTTTAACCCAACTTCCTCGCAGAATACCCAGAATTTAGCAACTTATAGAGAAGGTTACAACGTATATGGAACCGAAAGTATTAAAATTTAGGGGTAGGACTTAGGGCCTACTACAGTGAGTGGGTGATGCATCTTGTAACGCAGTGTTGTGACATGTGTGTCTAGTGGTGCTTGCTTCTGAACAGAGCTTTATATTTTGGAAAACTTCAGTGCAAAGTGGTTCAGTTTTTTTGGCTGCAGATGTACAGTATACTATTCTATGTTGCTAATAGACATCTGCATTGCAAGGAATCTTTAACATAAAAAATACCTTTTTAACAACTCAATGTTGACGAATTAGTTGGGAGATGACAACTATTTGAAATCACAAAATATATATTCAGAGGGCCAGTGTTTAATTACTTGATTGGCCAGTCTATTTTCCTAAAGGTTTGCACTCTACTAGTGACAAATTGCTGTAAGCCTTTATTATTCAATGTTGGCCCTAACTGGGACTTCATTATAATCAAGATTTAGGATAGGCAACGTCACTGAACCATAGTTAACCTAACAGAAGACAAGGCACTGTTACAAGAAGTCTAAATGTTGTTTTACCTTCTCTCCCTCCTCCCCACCCTGTTCCTCCACCCTCCCTTTGATACATGTTTATGCTAATTGTGTGGCATTTTTTTCACAATATCCTGCTTCAGGTCAACCTTTGCCCACTATAATAACCACAAAAAGTCAGTAACCAATGAACAGACCTTGATTATCGTCCTCAGCTTTCAGTAACGTACCCCCTTACCTAGCTCAGGACTAGCGTATTTTAGATGTTCACGCAGTGATTTCAGAGACTGAACCACTGATGTTGCCAAGCTGCATCCTGCGTAGTTCCCTGAGTAGGCGTGCAGGGATGGTTTACTAATGTACTTGTTCTCATCCATGCAGTGAGTATCTTGCCAACTAATCATTAGTCAAATCAACTCTCTGACCTTTGGAAATGGCACGTAGCAGCAAACTGAGCTTCTAAATATAACTTTTGCATAGCTCCCAAGCTATACTGGCTGCTTTATAAGTGAAGGTGCAGCTAGGACCCTGCCCTTTCACGCTACGTAGAGCTCACTTGCCCTTGCAAATAGCAAGCCACGCATCTCTTCTGTTAACAAAAAGCTTGAGCTACATTTACCTGAAATCACTGAGCCATGCCTATAGTGGAAGTAAGAAACAAAAATTTAGGGAAAGAAGATGAAGAATACAATTTTTATGTTGCCACCTAGAAAAATTCTTGGAGGAAACAACTGGAGATACAATTACTATTTTTTATTTATATTTATATAGCGCTGGAGTACACGGCGCTGTACAATAGGTGAAGTGTGCCAAACACATAACAGGTCCCTGTCCCGAGGAGCTTACAGTCTAAAGGCACAGCCGGTACAATACCGAACCATACAGTACAGAGCAAACACAGAGTGAGCAGAGAATGGTGTTTGAGCATGATAGCTGGAGCGCTGCGAGGAATAGGTGGGTTCTTGGGGGGTGAGGGAGGGGGCTTGGCGTACACTGGCTGGGAAACTATCCCAAACATACTGTCACTGTGTAGTTTTCTTTTGTTCCCTGTTGTACAAGAAGTCATGACCCTGGGTATATTTTAATTGTAATTTCCCCATGTACAAAAAAACCCAGTCTTAGCTGTGCACTTTGTTCACTAGTGAAAATGTGAGGCGTAGTAGGTGTCAGGGGGATTCCAAGGGTATAGGCCAGCGTTCATTACTGTGAACTGGGAATCAGGACTTCCAGATGCTAATATTAATCTCCCAAATTCACGGCCTACTGTCAGTAATAAGGGTCTTAAAAAGAAATAATCTGTGCAAGTAATTGTGCAAAATGCAAACGAAGAGATCTTTTTCCTTTAAATTCTTTAGTGATGTGCCCACAACTGAGAGTGTCCCCAGGCTGGTATAAAAATAAGAATCCCAGAAAACTTATTCCTTATTAAGTTTACAGGGTGCAGTGCATCCAAAACATAGTCTTAAAGAAAGCAAACAAAAAACCCAAAGCTTTCATTCAAATACTGATCTGACCCAAACTGACTTAGCATGCTAAACATGGCATGACTTGACAATCCCCTGCGTTCCCACCCAGCTATGTGATTCCAGTGCAACAAACACTATGATTATAATTGTAGAATTTATTTTAGCCTTACTGTTTTCTTGAAATAAAAATCAGGGCTAACTGAGTTTTATTTTTTAAGGAAAGACCGTGAGTACCTTTCTCTAAAATTTGGATTTTTGTGGGACTTGTTGCGACACAGAGATGAATTCTTATAGGAAAAAATATCTAAAAAATGCCCATGTTTCATTTTATTTTATTGAAAATTCAAGTTTGGGTCAGTCAAAACTTCTGATAATCTCTTAAAAACATTTTAGGGTGCAGACATTTAAAAATTCACAAAAAAAACCCCCTAGGATTTCAAGCATTTATAGACTTCTGAAATTCTTCATTCTACTTATTTGCTGTAATATTTATCTGAGAAATTTCAGCATGTGAACTTCTTACAAAAATGCTTATGTTGCCAAGGTCCAGTCATCCTCTCCTGGCAATACTTGGCCATCCCTAGCCACACAGGCAGCGAGGAGTTACCTGTGTGCTGTGCTCTGTACAGGGTGACTGTGCCATCTGTTCGTACGCATGCTAGTCATAAACCCCTGTTAGCTGGCAGCAATACAGAGCCCACAACACTGGTTACACATATTTCTGCAGACATATGTCTGTCATGCATTTTGAAACCTTTGATATGTTTATTTATCCAAGGAGTAAAGGGATCGTATTGGGACTAAAACTTGCTAATATGGAAAGATGCTTGGTGGTTCTAACCTGCATGAGTAACCAACACACTGACTTTTTAAACTACCATCAAACAGTTTTAATAGTATATGTTTTAAACTAATATAAAATAGCTTAAATAACCCGCTTGACAATTACTATTCATTACCATGTCTTTTCTTTTATTTTAATCCAGTCAAAAGTGAGTTGCGTCAGGGAAATTCACCTGCCCGTGAGGCAGCAGAAAATGAAAATGTAGGACTAGTCTGTATGTGTGGACTAGTCTATATGATAAAGGGCTAGTCTGTATGGTAAAGGACTAGTCTGTATGTGTGGGATAAAGACATTCAGAAGGGATGACAGGCTATTGCACCTGCCAAAGGCAGGGAAGGATGTTTACTTTAAGGAGGGAACAATCCCTTCCTTTTCCCCTAGGCAGCAGTTTTCCATTTTTGTGTATCAATCAGTAGTAAGCCCTTAGTACACTAGTTGAGCTGATGCTGTGAGAACAGTGTGGAGCCTAACAGCCTTCTCTCCAGCTGCTCTAGGGTAAAGCCCTACTGAGTTCCTCACCCCAAACCCACAGGCTTTCGAAGGGATTGTCCCAGTATCCAGCCAGCCACCACCACCGCTTCTCCATGGTCTTCTCAGTGGGCCATGAAGCTCATGAACCAGCTTCCAGTTCAGCTGCCTTCTCTTGCTCTCCCATCCCATGCTGTTGTTTATAATGAACAAAACTAATTACAAACCCACAAAAAGCAATGAAAAAATTATGAAATTAATTACAAAAAAGGTGAAGTGCTACAGGATGGCTCAGTAAATGTGTAATGCACTTATTTTGACTTGTATACTTCCAATTTCATATTCAAGATAGAAAAATTCATTAAAAGTTAATCATAAATATTTGTGCCAAAACCATCTCCATGTGACCCAGGTACAAGAGGAGCCTGAACAACAAAAGAACCCACACAGGCTAGGATATTTGTATTATAGAGACTGAGGATGTCAGTTTCCTAAATTCTCATCTCCCAATAGGAGCAGGGCAGTCAGTGTTTCCACGTGATTAATTCCACAACTAATTTAATCAAAACTAATGACAAATTTGAAAATACATTGTCACTATTAACTGCATACACTTACCACATAGAGATTTTCACAATTTGGGTAATATTCACAGTAAATACCAAGACTTTTCCCTCTCATCCCAGCCTCTCCTGAAACTGTTTCTGCAGCCAGGCCATAAATCTGAAATTGTAACAGCACAGTTAAGCAGAGTATTAGCCTGGCTTATCACCTATAACGTAGTTTAAAATATAACACAGAAGCTTACGTGGTTATTTGGCTTTATGGCACCTTCCTGAGTACAAGTTTGACCTGCTCCTCCTGGCTTTGTTAACTGTCTGGGTTGTTTCCGTGGTGTGTCGCTGAGTTGTTGTTAATCTCTGCCATGAGAAGAGAAGAGCTGTTTTATTGCAGCTTTTTCTGTTATTCTGTGGAAGGCTGCTGAAAATTGTTTGTTATTCTCATTTGATTTTGGTTTTTTTGGTGGATCCCTTTTTAACTGTCTTTCTGTCCTGAGTGCTGTCAATGGCCAGAAAGCTATATAGACTGAGCTACAAAACCACAGTTACGCATAAGTCGTATATCCCATATAAATCTGAGTTCTCTCTCTGATTTCCCAGTGGCAAACAATGAATGGCCATGAACAGATAGCTGATCAAAGTGATGGAGAGATGCTGGTACATAATGATGACTTTCTGGGAAATCTGGCACATCTGGAGTAAGCTGTCCCTTTTCCACTTGAGTTTGCATTCTAATCTGGTTTGGACTCTCATCCCTCCCCAAAACTAAAGCACCTTTGTTTTTTCTTGCCATTGACCAAAACATGTTCTGTGTATTTCTGCAGGCAGTTACCAGTCCTCGACATCCATTTGCAATGGGACTCTGGACATGCACTATGTGGAGCTACACCACATTGCATTGTGTCTGTGCTTTGCAAATGCATAGATTTTTATGTGCTGCTGGGGAGTAGTTGAGGTTTTTGGTACTGTATGGGCCCAGGTCCCTACTCCCTCATTACCTCTGCCTCCCTTTTTATATCTAGCTCTTGAATTAGGTCAAGATATGTTTGGTAACAACAGTCCCTGTCACAGAGTACTCTGGCAGCAGGGAAACTTTTCAAAGGGTGACTTTGGACATTGCAATTGATGAGTATCAAAGCCAAGGTTTTTCAGCATAAGCGGAATGCCGTAACGCCCTCTGTAAGCTGAGGCCTTCTCCTGAATTTGGCTGCTTGTGAGGGCTGAGGTTTTTAGGGTAATTGATTTGGAAGGTTGCTTTTATCTCCAAGCTCCGACTGTGCCACAACAGCAGCTGTACTTTCGAGAACTCTTTTTTGAAGGAGCTACTGATAGCAATGCAATATTAGACTGGTGCATTTTCATAGAAGTGCACCCAGAAGCAGTGAAAACGTTTGGGAGTTTTAAGGAATATCCCTCATCCCTATACACACACACTCATATATAAAATTAACTTCAGCATACCAAACACCAGCTCAGGATTTCACTGCTACCTCGGAAGGAGAAACCGGGCTCAGAGGGACAAAGTTCTAAATGCAGAGATCAGTAATAAGGCAAACAAAATGATTTTATGATGTTTGTCATCCCTTTGCTCCTATGAGAATGCACCCTCCTGTCTCTCTTTTTCCAAATGGTATTTCAGATTGCATCCCTGCAACACCAATTACATGAGTTAGTTGCACAGACTATAGCTTCTGCTGACTAGAAATCAGATTTCCTCACTAATTAATATCTTAACATGGTATCCTTGAAATCTGTTTCAACGTAGTGTAGTGTGGGTGCCTGTTGTTCCAGGTGTCCTTGCTGCATTGGTTGACCTTAGACACCTCCCCTAATTTTAGTCATCTGGAAATCATTTAGTCCAAACTAGTCATCTTGGCTTTTTCTACCATCACATGAGAGAGCTCTTTTAGATTAGGTTACTGATTTTTGGATGACTAAAGTTAGATGGCATAACTACAAATCTTTTTAATAAATCCAAATTTTTTGCTTGAGTCAATTAGTCCCTAAACAAGATATTTTGTTCTGATTTACCTGAAAGTAAAGATTTTGAGGTAACAAATATTTAAACCTCCTTGTGGAAAATTTAGACCTAATGTAAAAACTACAGAAAATTGTATTTTCTCTCAATAAACTACATTTCCTTTGAAAGTTCCCACCTTCTTTAATTGTAGGAAAATATATCTATGAAAAGAGATTTGAGGACAGGTCTCAGATTTACTGATGCTATTTGTATTGTGCATTGTGAAAAGAAGTAATAATTTCTTTAGCTTTGATCCACGGAATTATCACAACGATAGCTGATACAGCTGTTGTAATTTATAAAGAATTTTCAGTAGTTATACTTTATCTTGACATTCCTAGCTGAAGGTCTAAGCCTATAAACACCTGTGCATGACTTTATTCACAGATGCTAATGCTTTCAGGTTCATAAATGCCTTGATTCTCATTTCACTGTATATAAGCATAGTTTGAAGCAGTTTAGATGAAGGTATTGCCTCCTCTGTTAATTTCTTTATCAAATTTGGATTTCATAAATTCATCAATAATGATTTATTGTAATGAAATTTACCTGCAGAATTGCTAGCCTTTTTTCCCCTAGTAGACTTAAATGCTATGTATTATATTTATGATGATTACTATTATTATATTTAACGTTAACATGAAAAAATGCAGATGTCTAAAATCTAATATTTTGGTGTTTGCTGTGTCCTGGTTTGTTGAAGGACAGAAACATTGTAACACTTTCCTCCTTTCTCCTTTTTTTTCAAACCTAGCTTACCTTTTCTGAAGCCATAAGAAACAAAGCCAGATTATCCATCACAGGGAGCGTGGGAGAAAACGGACGCGTATTGACTCCCGACTGCCCGAAGGCCGTGCATACTGGAACTGCAATTAGACAAAGTTCAGGATTGGCTGTAATTGCATCGGACCTACCATAAAAACCAAAAAAACAATTGAGTGCCTTAATCAAACTGTGTTGGTGACTGATGGGAACACAGCACAGACTGTAACGACATGGGAGTGTCATTGATGAACTAATAATTTGGCTGAGAAAGGGAAGTACGTTCAAATGCGCCAGACATCATCAGCAACAATGTGTGCATGAGCTCAGCTCGGAAACCCAAACTCAGATTTTATATCAGGAAAATTCATAATTTAGTTTTGTTGGGGGGAGGGGGTTGGGAAGGGTGTATTAACAGCAACAAATTTCACTTGAGTGGACTTAAAACTAATAAGACTTGCCAATTTAGCGCATTAAACTGTGAAGAACATGCTCAGAAAGGACAACATATTGGTCTTTGTCTTGACAAAGAGAGAAAAATAGCTATAGAAGTCAATGAACATGCTAACCTGTGTCTCCAGAACATCAATATATACAATGGAAGAATACTCAGCTGTTCAGCTGTAGAAATTAATCACTAAACTGTGATAAGAAAATAATAAATATGTAAATCCTGTGAAAAAAATAAAGAAATTATTTACATTTTCTTTGAAAAAAGAGGAATATTGAAACATGCTTGCTTTTTAACTGATGTAAATTCGGTAGAGGACAACACAATTCTTTTTTCTAACCATCTTAGGGAACAATTCATTGCAATAATTGATATAAAATGCCATCACTGTAATAAAATTCAGAGACTTTTTTTTTATAAAAGTTGTTGGTCATCCTCTTGTTTGCTGTTACCTTCATTCTGTTCCATCATTCCGTGTTCCACAGATTTGCATCTGTCTAATACAAGAAACAAAATGATAAAATGTTTAGAGTACGTCATCAGTCTGCAGTGTAGAATCAAAAGAGACTACGGGTCACTCATGTTACAGATATTATTTATAATCTTGTTCTGTGTAAGAAACTGTGGTTTTTGTACCCACCAAAAAGAATAAAACAACAAACGTTCTTATAATATCGACAGAGCTTGAGTTGTTTTCTGATCATTAGGGATGTTGCCTGGAAAATAGAATAAGGTGGTTCATTTCCTACTGCAGGATGCAGGACCTTATTGGAGACAGTCTGAGTCCCTGCACATTTGTGAAGTGCTTTTAAGTCCTTAGAGAGGAGGGTCTCAAAGCTGTCAAAGTATTGCCATGATTATTCACTAGGTATTTTAGGACTAGTCACTAAAACGCTTTCTGAGATGTTAGCGAAGCGTTTAGTGATAGGGTTTGTTCTCTGGGTAGGTCAAGGGATGAGATACCAGGGAGCAGGAAAGCACAAATGACAGTCTTTCAGACTGATGTGATAGATACAGTGTCCTTGGTACCCAGCAACCTCGGTTTTCATCAGCCAGCCTTTCAGTGGCACGTCAGGGAAAAGCTAGCAGGCACCGTTTGAATAAAAGCCAAATGTCGATAGGAGCAGGCATGTCTGTGGGTGCAAAGTTGTAGCAAGTCTCTTCTGCAATGGTCATTCTCCTTGGCCACACTAGAGACTGCAGTGGTATCCAAATCCAGAGTATCCCCACCAGTGTAACAAACAGCTCCATTCCAGAGCCCAGACTGCAAATCAGATCAAACTTGGACTAATCATAGCTTCTAATGCCCTCGTGATTTTGCCAGGCCCATGAGGGGTCACTTTCAGATGGCTTACATTTCACCAAAGCCTCCGTGGCTGGTCCTTCTCTCAACCCCCAGGGCTCCAGGCCCTCACGAAGAGGAGTGTGGGCACAGGGTGGAGCCTAATGCTGCTAAACGATGACCAGCCCTCAACAACTGCAGCAAAGGACAACCAAACAAAAGCACTACTGAGGTGATACCCATCCTAGGTGATACCGACATCTGCAAAGTAGCAAAGCAGGTGTTAGCTTCAGCCAAGGTATCGACAATATAGATATGAATTTCTTACCTCAAATACTCTAGACACCCTTTAGAGCTACTGGAGGGAAATAACCAATGAGAGTGAACGACTTCATCTTAAAGTAGACATTAAAACATCAAACTGCTGAATCACAGCAGCAAGAGCCTATATCTTTCCACTGACTATAATCTAGGCTGAGAGTTCTTGTACAGAGCTTGACAGTGCAGGCAAAGGTGAAATTAAGATGATGCTTACCCCTAAGGCACAATGACTACAAAATGTGCAGGGAGCTTAGAGAAAAAGACACATAATGGTACAATGAATCTCTGTGACTAAACTTCCTTTATATCCTTGTTTTACTGGCATGTTTAGCTCATTCATGAGTTACTGTGAACTGTTTGTGTTTCTGTGGCCAGAATGGTGAGTGGTCTGGTTTTTCTCCTATTTGAGTAAAGCTGGGAGTTCCCTCTCAGGCTTCTTTTTACAACTAATTTAAAAAGCAACTTCTGGGTTATTGGGGGTTTTTTATAAAAAAAAAAAAAAAAGAAAAAAGTGTCTTGAGTTTTTGTAAAGTAACATATTAGAGGCTGAACAGATTGGGAGACTGAGTGTGAAGGATGCTGTCTATTTTGTTCTACTGTGTATGTCTGTTTTTCCAGGAGCTCATCTTCATCCTTTCCTTGTTCAGGACCATGAGCAGTGCCAGTGCTGTCCTGGGATATTTTACTGTCTTCCAGTGTTACTCCTTTTATATGCTCCCCTGTCTCTTTAATGCATTACATTTATTTTTCACCTTCAGTAAACAGCCTATCGCTGCAGTTAGGAACATCACTCCATGGAGCCCATTCTTAATTGCCCACGTCAGGTTTCCACTTGGCAACAAGACCCCCAACTCCTTTGAGATGTCTTGTCCAGTGTCAGTAACTACCAAGGATCCCCACTGAGAGGATTCACAATCGAGCAGCGTGAGCAATGCAGCCGCCAAGCAGCACAGCCATGGAGTGGCATGACCCACCAAGGGCATGCGGCCAGCAGCCATTGGGGGGGAATCATCACATCCTCTCACCACTTCCAAGCCTTGTCCTTGGCAAGGGAATGCTTTGCTCAAAGAAAACTTGGTCAGATGAGGTGAAGAGGAGACTGTGACTTTGCCTGATGCCTGTCATAAAATACCACAGATAGATACAGAATTTAAACAAAAAAAGAAAACTAGATGCAAAAATGCTACAGCAGAGAGAGTTGACTAGAATTCAGCTGGTTGAGAAAGCAATCTCAGGGTATCGGTCTGTTGTCTCTGTAGTAGCTTACTCTGTTGTCTTATTCCAAGGGGGTAACTGCTGCATGACTGCTATGACCATTCACATATCTATCTTAGCTGCCCCTCAGACACTTTTTCTTTTGCTTTTCCCTCTTCTCCTGAAACACTCATTTCTCACTCCTCTCTGTATCTTCCCCCCATCCTTTTGAAGATCAGTGCCAGAAGTCACCCTCCTCCCTTGTGCAGGAAATATGACCCAAAGGAGGAGAACCCTTCCTCAGGTCAGGTTCTGGAATGCCATGGTCTCCAGTCCTCCAGAGGGTCTGAGGCTCTGTCATTAGATCAGGGCTGCTCCAACGCGCTGAGAAGCAGCAGTGCAGCTCCTGGCAGCTGCTGGGCTGCATCCTGCCTGCCCAGCACAGCAGTCTTAGCTCTCCTCCATCCCCTGCCCTGCTCCTTCTTTGTCCATCTCCATCTAGCAGCTTCATGGCAATCACTGGCTCAAAGGGAGAAAAAATAAACAAAGGAGGCTACTGATTAAAGGGGACTATTAATATTGAGGCATTAACTCAAATATCGTCCACATTTTTCCAAGATTTTGCCCTCAAAAAGAATACAGACAACAGAACCTGGCCCATTTTCCTTCACATAGGATCTGGTGCCACTTGGGATGCCCCAGGCCATGCTGCCTGGCTTCCAGCTACAGGTCCAGAAAGTGTCCTATCAACCTTGAGTCCTATCTGCCAGTTCCAAAGGCATCTCGATCACCATGGAGAATCAGAAAGAAGACAGGATAGCCATATGTGGGCAAATGAATTGAGTCTAATCAAAAGAATGATTCTGATCAGCTGAAGGCTCATTTCTGCTGCATAAACCTAGCCATTTAGGGTCAGCTGAGATGCTTTTACGTATCCAGCCTGGCCTCCTAGTGCAAGCCCAGAAAAGCATGAGTCTCCTGTAGATCCTAGGTCAGATCTAAGAGCCCCATGCAGATGTCTTAGATGGCCTAAGGCATCTCAAATGGTACCAGGTACCTGTGGGAGAGTAAATGAATTGTGTCCTATAGTCTGTTCAGCTGAGTTGTTTTCAAGCCTCCATTGACTAGATTGCCACAGAGTGTGAAAAGACCTTAGACACATAGTTTTCCTACCAATATCTACATTTAGCAATCTTAACCTTGAACTGAAAGCTATATGTATTTACTTGCCTCTAAAATAATTTCAGTTTTTATGTAATCAAGTGCAACTATTAACATTAATGCTTAAAAGAATATTAGACATGTCTGCAAAATAAGTCCTCTGAGCTGGTGTGGATCATACAGTAGGACAAGCCTGCTTTGATGTTCACTGGTCTGTTAGTTGGTTTTCATTCTACACATTCAAACCTCCCACACTGGTGGTGTATTCTATTAAACACCTAATAAATTCAAAATCAGTACAGACTTGCTGGGTTATCTGAGGACCTCACATGTAAAATTAGTCTTACACAACCGCTCGTTGTTGCTGAATTTCACCTAGAGACTATCCTGGGAGCTGAATGCACATGTTCTGAGTTGAATTTGCCTCAGTGCAATTGAGAACAGAGCCTGGGAAAAGGAGTACAGTGCAACTGGTTGTAATCATTGTGTGTGGTGAAGGAGGAGACTGGTAGCTGTTCACCTCTGTTTCTTAGTAATTCTGTACTGGCTTCTGCCCTGATAGGATGTCAGAATGAAGAGCAAGTATTCTTTAATTTGATGTAGAAACTCCAGTGTTTTTCTGCCATCTCCAAGTGTAAGCAGACCTTCATCCATGACCAGACAATTAGAGCAGAAGGGAGCTCCTAAAGCTCTCAGCTGGCAGAAGGTACCTACTACACTAATGCCAAAAGTAAGAAAAGAAGGGCAGCCTGCAAGGAGCTGCAGAGATTTGTTGTAGACATGGATTAATGAACACTGTTACAACAAAACGTGTAATTGGCATGTGACAGCCAGTTAAACTTCAGCTGGAACGTCTAAGGGTAAGAAGTCACCAGTGGACTTATAAATAGAAATTTAGAATCACTTCCTTTTCTAAATGAGAGGAGTGTCACAGATTCCAAATAACAATTGCATTGAATGTAAGGCCAGGCAAGCTGAAACTAGTAAATAAGACTCATAGAATAATTTAGACTGGAAGGGACCTCTGGAGGTCATCTGCTTCAAACCTCCATTTAAAGCAGATTCAGTTTTGAAGTTAGGTCAAACTTCAAAGTTTGAGAGGCTTCTCAGAGTTAGTCCTATCAAAATTGTAGTATCGCCAGTGTTGAGATTGTATAACCTCTCTGGGCAACCTCTTCCAAGTTCTGACCACCCTCAATATTTTCCCAAGTTCAAAATTTTCCTAAAATGTTTTTTTGTTCTGCATTGAGAGTGGATTCAAATGTAGCAACACATATTCCAAGCTGCTTACTTAAATGCAAATGTGTATTATTTGTACAACTGAGCTCAGAATCTGGATGGATCTGTTAGATGAGACTAAGGCACGCTGTCATCACACTTCAGATGAGCGTGCACTGCTGTCAGCCTTTCCTTATGGCTAAAATGAGGGTTCACACTCCTAGCTCACCAATCCATCATCTTCCATTAGCACCAAACATTAGAAAGTTATAAAGGCCATACCCTGAATGTCTTTTTAAAGTGATATATCTCTAACAGGTCTAAAGAACTTCAACAAGGCTAAACTGTTGAAGTGGACTTCAAAGTGCTTTAAGATGAATTATATACTCTCCTAAGATTTTGAAAAAAAATATATGACTTTTCAAGTTATTGTATATTTTAGCTATTCCCGTAAGGATTCCAGTACTAAGGCCTTGAGTCTACCCAGCCTTATGCCTCATAGTAATTGTTTAAATCGATGCAAAATTCATGGAAAAAATGCAACCACTAACGTGGATGGGAAGATCTGATCTGGTGAGATTTTTAAACGTATTTTGGTCTAATTGTGTAGAAATTTTGGAGAATTTGGAGGCACAAGACTGTAGCAGTTTAAATCCAGTAACTCCATTAAAAGAGTCTTTTTACACATTACAGTGGTTATCAAGTCTGTAACAATGTAACAGAGGTGGTGTCTTCCCTTCTTCCGCCATGCCAAGGTATGTGAGAGACTTTCCATGCTTTGGTGAGCAGACTGCAAGACTGCAAAAATTAATTTTTTGCCTGTATTGTAAAAGGAACACTGTCATATTCTGGTTACCTGCAATACTGTCAATTGCTAGAATTTCCCTAACAAACACTTGATTCTAAAGCAACTATAAGAAAAAAAAATGCTTTTTTGACTAGAGGACAGAATCAATATTCTTTAAAAAGTTCATCTGTTAAAAGCTCCATCACAAAGATTAAGAACTAACTGCTGGAAAGCCTATAGAAAATACAATGGCATTCTGAGAACATCTGATGATGTTTGGGGTGACACTCACTGACTTTAAACATCTCCAATGTAACTATCTATGAACTTGTAGGATGCAGTACATCCGACCGATTTCAGCTGACTATCTGTGGGTGAGGTAGTCATGCCCTACCAATCTTTTCGGAGTTTTGTTGGTGAAGATAACCAAGGGTGACTAATTCAAATGTTGACATTTACGCTACAGATGCCTACACTTGGCCAGATGACTCCTACTCGTGGTGACCTAAATCCAGCCATCATATTGTGAAATAGTGAGGCTAGCTCTGATCGCAGTGTCAATGAGACAGGGAGACAAGGACAGAGTTGCTACCATCACCTCCAAACTGTATGTTTACTACCTTCATCTTCGCAGTATCTGATGCCTGGAGGTCGCTTGTTTGCTGCTCTATGTGTAAACACACTACTTTGGACTCCCTGCTGTTTTCGTAGTTGCTCTTTAGATACCACCAGCCCCTAGAGGTCACTGCTTTCCCTCAACTCCAAAAGATAATGTTGGTTGGTACACATTTAATTAAAACTACCGTTTAATTAATATAAGACACTGGTGAGCTGGTAGGAACCCTTGTTACAGCAGCAGCTGGATGCCCTGAAATCTGAATTCTCAAAGTAGAGGTGAGAGGAGGTGGGAACACATCTCCCTGTTGGGGCCTGATGATAAGCGTATCTCCAGCACACCTCAGGCATAATGCTTTGGATCAAGAGGGCTGAAGGCAGGTCAGTACAGCTATCTTGAGGACCTCTGGAGGTACAAGGCAACTTTCTCTGTGCATTTAACCAGGTACATTTTCATTACAGCAGGAACTTGGACCTCTATCTCCTATGGCTCAAGTGAGTTAACTAACTATTGGCAATACAGAAATTTCCACGTTCCTGTTACTCTATTAATACTTAAATCTTCACACCAAGTGGAATGTCTACAGAAGAAACCCCAGCCAGGGGCAGACCAGTTTCGATCCTCATCACTGGAACTATTCAATGGATCAGACCCAAGATGGTAACAAATAAATTGAAAATACATGAAAATTGGATCATTTATATGGAGACTAGGTATAGGAGTTCACTTCATTTCTTAATATAGGGAATATTTAAAACTAACTCTAATACAAAGCAACAAAACAAAGTCACTGTATGAAACATTGAATTGCATCATTCCCAAAGAAAATGTACAAACAAATCTTCTTTTTAAAACAAGCAATTACCACTCTGAATAATGTTAAGAAGGAATGCCTGCTGTTTCTCTCAAGACATTTCTGAGTACAAGGGCGCTATAGCAACCCTCAGGAAGGAGACTGTCAGACAGGTTGAGTTACACTGATAATCATGTCAGATTAAGTTAGGTTTGATATTTTCCAAGTCTGCGATCAGTCACTGAAGGCTTTGAAGTGGCAAGCATGATGCAATTGATTCTGGAATTACTGTGGAGTTCCTGAACAGAAGGGGAGGTTTCTTTCTTAAACATGCGGCCACAACTTCTAGCCCATCTCCTCTTACTCTGCATCAAACAGAATCAGGCTCAGGAGAGAGGGTGCAGTTAAGGTCACTGCTTTCAGACAGGGTTCTCAGTGCTCAGAAGACAGGAGCTGATGTGGAAATGCTGCTGCTTCCTTCTCCTCCCATTTTATTTGGTCATGGGGGACATGCAAAGCCTGAAAGAAGGCTGTAAGATATCTGAGCCATTAGCATGTAGAGTTGATAGGATTTGGCCTGTCTTGCTCATGTACTTTCCCATCCATTCAGACCTGACCACCTGATTATCACATCCCCTGTTTGGAACTGAAAACCAGGAGTCACTGTGACATTAAATTAACCTAGGAAAAAAAAATTGATGAGCATTAACCTTTTCTTTCTACTTTTGGCAATTTCTGTGGCATGTTTCTACAAATAAATCATAGGAGTCCTGGCCCCAAGAGGAAATGGGCTGATGCTTTCACTCAGCATTGCTGTCACCATGCCGTTTTCTGAAGGCTACGGAAGCTCTTTGGGACTGTGTGTGGTAGTACAGCATTAGCAATTTGTGGTCAACCTGAAAAAGGTCTCCGGAGATTCAACATTCCCACAAGGCAACAGAAGCTTTAGACTTTCCATCAGCATAGTGAAAGTGAAGTCCACCCAAACCAGAGTCATACTATCTCATCTTCTTATGAGTCTCAGTAATGGTCACAATCCACATTCCACACACAAGTCACTCTGTGTGGTGTTCATCTGGCCACTTGTGGATCAGCAAACCACCTTTTCACAGGTGCTTTGTTTCGGCTCCTGTTTCTGGCCCCATCCTTTCTCCTCCTCCCTCCCTGCTGGGCCACCTTGGCCCTTTTCCCTGTCTGTGAGATTCTAGACTACAGTCCTGCCCTGTTGGGCATCAATGCGCTATAGCTAGTGAGAAGGAAAGGGACTGATGAAAATGGAAATTTGAATGGGCAAGTTGTGGACCTGCTCTACTGGTTGGTCTCTGGCTGCCTTTCCTCCTCGCAGCTCTCCTATTGTCCCGCACACCCTCTCAGCTCTCTTTCCTTATTTCAAGCTCCACAACAGCCCTGGTCTCTGGCATTTTCCTGCCAGAGCTACCTCTGTCAAAGCCTGGCTCACCCCTTGGTCATGAATTTCCTTCCCTGCCCCGAGTTTTTCCACCTTTGCTTACCTACACCAAACCCCAAGGCTTTCTCCCAGCCACTGGGGTTTCTTACACTGTTGCAGCTCTTCTTTGTGCCAAGGCACCTTGATTCATTCCTGATGAAGGTTGTGATCTTGTCACCACCCAGCCCACTCTTTTGAGGCAATATAGTATCTCCAGTCCTCCATGATAGCTAATCCCAGACTAACTTCTAAACCTCAGACTGGTTACAGTGTTGTCCCCAGGACTCTTCCCAACTGAACCACATGCATCGTGAAGTCCCATATCGAAAGCTGCCTCCAGCTCAGGCCTGACGAGTGGTCACAATTAAAGCACAAGGATTCCTTCATGTGCATTGCATACGGTATTCCTAAATATGATATTTATTTTATCTGCAGGAGTATAAGGATGTTGGTGCATTTTATTCCTGATTTTTTTCAGTAAAGCTGCAGAGCCACTCATCCTCCATTCTGCATTTCTGTAGTAGATTACTCCTACTTAAGTATACAGTTTTATATTTGTCCCTCTTAAATTGCATTCTTCTATACTATTTACCCAATGTTTTAGCTTCATATAAAACTTTTCAACAGTTCATACTATATAGAAAAGAATAAGGGAACAATGAAGGAAAGAACATGTTTTAATAGTGAAAAATATTATTTCCTTATGAGTAATTCCAAGCTGCAGTGCAATTAATATTTAATACAGCTTGAAATAAAATTTTCAAAAATTTCTTGTTAAAATGGTGATTCCCTGCAAAATGTATTGCAGGAAGGCTGCATTTAAAGTCATCACTTCAGAGTTATTTTCAAAATGATGGTAATGCAATGTTTTTGTGACATTGGCAACAGACAATGTTAGGTTGTTATAGCAACAGAAGTGATGTGATGACTTCATGGAAGCAAGTGACATTACGGTGACAGTTTGGGAACAGTTGCTTCATTTATGAGCTTGTCTTTGAAGAAAAAAAGACAGATGAAGATTTGTGAATCTAAAGCTTCTCTGTGTATAAAATGCCAAATATCCTCACCTCCCTCTGACTAAATCTACAGCAGAAAGAAGATAAATATTTCAACAGTACTTCCTCAGGCCCATTTACTTTAATATCCATTAGGAAAATAAGATTTATACCCATACATTAAGTTTGTAATATAGGATAAACACCACAGTTCAGTAAAGGTGATATATCTGAAGGGTTTCCCAGTAGGTGGAAAGCAGAAGTAATTTCTAGGCAGGAGAACATGATTTCTTTTCTGGTTAGGTATGAAGTCATCAATCAGAAAACTGCCTCTTCTGTTTTTTAATCAGCCCTCTTGGATAAATGCTAAAATTAACTTTTAAAAAAATTATTCAGTAAAATAATGCTAAGACAAAAGATGTCCCTTTCTAGAACATCCTTTCTTATGTTCTTTGTCAGAATAAAGAAGAGGAAAGGAAAAGATTTGTACATTTTCCAACTGTGGTATTGAAAATTTATACAGGGCATCAGCACATGAATAAATGCCACTGAGCAACATTTCAGTCAGTGTGAAGACTGGTGTCAGCCCACAATAAAAATAATGAAAAAATGCCAAACTCCACAGTTCCAGCTACCATTAATGTCAAACAGAAAGATGCGCAAATGAAACAGAAGCAAAGAAAGAACTACAGCAGTATTCACAAAAGTGGACAGTACTTGGAGAAAGTCCTTGGAATGAGAGGTAGAAGGGCCAAATCTTTTGTACCAAGCTGTTACTCGTGGTTAAGCAGAAATCCAAACATCTTGTTAGAATGAATGCAATGGAAGACCATTCCAAGGAAATAGAGAGCATTTCCGGAAACACCAAGACAAGAGTTGCATACAAAGGCTTGAAGGGGACATACAGGCAGTGAAAGGACGAGGCACAGTGGACAGAAGTTGCAACAGCAGAAATTCAAGTTAGACATTTGTAAACAAAATTTTCACAGAGAGATGATTGGTCAAACATGGAGACAGGCTGCTCAGAGGGGATGTGGAGCCTCCATTCTCAGAGATATTTAAAAGTTGCTAGACACAGTCCTGAGCAACCTGATCTAACACTGAGGTGGGATGTCCCAGCTTTGAGTGGGGGTTGGTACAGAAACTTGCAATGGCCTTGAGCTTCTTGCAATTTAAACAGTATTCTGAAAATGTTATTCAGTGGAGGACTGTTTCCTTCCTGACACTGGCTCTGCAACATGAAACTGTATTGTTCCTAGACTGGACAACCTAGAGAGAGATAGAAATAGTTGTTTGGTGGCCAAGCAGCTCTTACATAGTGAACTAAAGAGAAAAAGGAAGCATAACTGTCTGATATGAGACTTTGGGGCCATTCTAAAAGTACATTCGATGAGTGCAATTTTCTGACTTTCAAACCTTTTGCGGCCAATGTGGCAGCAATGAGTCAGAAAGATGAGGGAAGCAACAAGTTTCCTGGGACAGAAGGAACAGGTTGCTGAGCAAGAGGTTCATGCTAAGCATGTAGTGCAGCATTGTGTGGTGGGAGATGATGTGAAGGGTGCGATTTAAGGTGCTGATCATGCACAAAATTTAACACTCATCTGCACACCCACAGATCCTGACTTATCCAGCCCAATGGGGAACTGGCATCTCACCAAGGATTATTCATGTCTGGTAAATGAATAGTATTGAAAAGATGAGACCATATATTACATCCTTGCTCCTTATAATGCCCTGCCTCCCCATAGCCTCCTTGCTCCCATCTGCTCCTTTCATGACCAGGTACCACATATTTCCCAAATCTCCTCCACTAGGAGACTCCCCATTTTGCAAGATCCACATGTAGTTGCCTGAACTTCTACTGTCTGTAGACCCACAGTTCCCTATACACAGGAAAGAGGCATATGTTCATCTCTTAAAAAGATTTTAGGAAAAAGATAGAGCCGAAAGAATGGGGAGAGCAGCTATAGCAAAGTCCTGGCAGAGAAAAGGAGATGTGGACAGAGGCAGTGCTTGGGTGGTTATCCTTGCTGGTGGGAGTGAACATTTGTAGCAGAATAAATGCAAACTGTTGCAAATGAATCATAGAATCACAGGATCATTTAGGTTGGAAAAGACCTTTAAGATCATCGATTCCAACCATAAACCTAACATTGCCAAGTCCACCACTAAACTGTGAAGCCCAAGGGGTTGTTGGTTTCTGATGTTTATTTTGGAAAAAGACAAAAAAATTGCAGGATTACAAGGAGACAATGAGCATCTATCAGCATATGATATCATTTATATCATATAAAGATGATAGAGAAAACACTGATGGTAATGGGTACACCCACACTGGGGTGTGGGCTGGTCATTTGGTTTCACAAGCTAATCTTTGTGTGGTGCATGCCAATTCCCATCTCACGAAACCCACCTACCACCTGGGGTGTTTATCTTCCTGAAGAACTCAGACTGTGATCATTTATTAGCACAGACAGTTTGGGCAATCCCTTGCTCTTTTCAGAGGCTCACAGGTCTACAGTCCAGAAGGGAAAAGTACAAGCATCTCATTGGAGGGCACATATGCCACAGTCTGCAGCACTTCCCGTGCTGGTGCTGGGCTTGCAAACACCACTCAGAACTGACTTAAAGATGTTGACTGAAAGAAAATCTAGATCCCTAGGTGTTTTGTTGCAAGCCCTCAGGGGTAAAAAGTGTCTTTTTTCAAGATTAAGCACAGCTATTTTCTGCATCCAGGAATTTGATTGTGTTGTTTTGCCTTTATCTGCTATAACACTCTACCCTTGGAAATCTCCCATGTAGATATTTCTAGACCTTAGTCAAGCTATGTCATGATGATCTGTTCTCTCAAATAAATTAAACTGATTTATTATTTAAATATCTCATTATACAGCAGTTTCTTCCAACCTGGAATCATGCTTGATCCATGTGTCCTTGGGCTGTGTCAGCACAACACTTTAGTCAGTCATATTTCATACTCCTGAAAGCTTTGTCAAGCTAAGACCACTTTGGCACGAAGGAGGGAAACCTCACCACAGCCCTCCAAGATCCATTCAGATGTGTGCAGGTGAAGAAAGAAAACTCGTCTTCCTTGCCTTTATTCAGCTGCAGATCTGCCTGTTTCTCTCTTCAGGGACGTGGCAGGTTTGCTGTCCCAGCTGTAACCCAAGCGAAGGGATGCTCCTGTCTGCCGCTACCTTTCCCTCAGCAAGCAGTCAGTGAGGGCACCTCCCAGGCCCTGGCATGGCCACCAGCCTTGGCTGGATACTCAGGGAAGAGAAGGATGAAGCCAAGTTCCCACCCGGGACCCCTGGGACAGGTTTTCTCCCCAGAGCTGATCCTGGACCAACACAGCCGCCCAAATCCAGGGCAGCCACAGACTGTTGGAGGGAGGACAAGGTGGGATGAGAGCCCGACCCCACTCAGCAGTGAGTTATTATCACATGTTGCAGCGAACATGTGGTGGCTTTTTCCCTGCCTACTCCTTGCGGGCCTACAACCTTATTCCGTTAATTTCAGTGGGAAATGTGATGAGTAGGTGAATATGTCCTCTGAATTGGTATTTCAGGCAGAAAAGATTAATTTATGTATATTTGATAATTGGTGATGCATTTCATAATTTAATTTCTTTTGGATGATTTCCTATATACCCACATATACACAAAAAAAAAAAGACAAAAATTTTTTTGGCTGCTGGACTTTGTATATATCAGTAGCGTGGTATGCAGGGGTTGGGGGGGGTGTGCAGGATACGTGAGAGCTGCTAAAACTTATCAGACAGATTCCCTTTGAAACTGAAATTTCTTCTGTAACCCTGGGAAAAATATTGCACAGGCAAGAGCAGTGCTGGCTACCCCCAGATCACACCAGTAAGTCTTGGCATCAGCCTTTATTTACAGAGAAAACCATGTCTCAGTTATCATTCTCCTTCAGTCTTTGCATCCTCTGTTGTGCTTCTGGAGATGAACTGCCCGGTATTTTTGTGATGAGGTTGTCTGTCCATTTGTAACCCTGTTGAGTCAGCTTGGCGATGTTGTCAAACTTGGGTGCAGATGTATAGGGAGCCGCTGAAGGGGAGTGCACTGAGAATTGATGTGAGCCATTCTTTCTGCTGCTTACATAAATATGCTCAGCTCTTGCAAACCTGTTTGTCCCTGAAGATTCCCACCACCTATGAAACAGTATCTCACAGGGTTGCAGAGGTTCACGGTAGTGCCATTGGAGATCAGATTTCAATAAGGAACAAGCCAAAAATGCTAAATTTAAATATCCAGACTTTGGAGGCATTTGGTTTTAGTTCTCACAAATCCCTTGCTATTCTTTCCTTTAATACTTGTTTAAAACAAGTTCCTACTATTTCTTCTCCTTTTGCTCAGTCCCTATTATTTCACTTCTTTCTCCAGTATAAAAAAATCTCTGTATTGGGCAGACATTATCCAGGCAGCCATTGTACCTGAGGTTTGGGAAATCTGAACAGGACACTTCAGTTTTACTCCCTGCCTCACTACACTGATTTAAAAAAGAATTTAAAACTTCAGTTTGAACTCCAGGTTGATTGAATTTTTTATAACAATGACAAAGGAGCAGAGATAAGGCTAGAACAAATATTTCCAATCAAAATGCAGGATTAAAAAGATCAGCGTGGAATTTACATTATGAAAAAACAAAGACACTGTCAGAAAACAAGCTTGATGGGAAGACATTGGTTCACCTGAAAATATAGTCTCAAAGCTCCCCATTTGTATCTGTTGTACTGAAATTTGCTTTCTGGTATCCATTTTTATCTATCACATTAAAATTAACTCTAAACAATGACGTTAGAAGTTGTGCCACATAAACTGTATCGTCTGCTACAATTCTGGACCTGCTCACTTATCTCAGACACTCATCCCAGGACAGTCCCATGTCCCAGGCCTTTGACAAGAAATATTCCAGCAGGGAAATGTGCTATGCAACTAACCTGAGCAGCTCTATCTTGCCCTTCCAGCTGTACGATTTCCTTTTCCTTGGGTGCACCCTTAATTTTCTGAGATTCTTACCACGAAAGTTCACCATTACTTTTAGAGGAAAGATTTTGGCCTAAAATCTATTTAGTTCAGTCTCATCCAATCAGTCTGAATAACCAGTACAAACAGTTCTTGGACTTCTTAGCAAACAATCTTGCCTCTTCCTTTTTTCAAAGAGGTGTTTTTTGTTTTTTTTTTTTTTTTTTACCTTAGGAGACTTTGAATCAGTGCCCGTGATGTCCTCTTGGTCACTAGATAGGGATAAGAAATGCTTTAAATTTCCTTAGGAGTTGCTAGTATTGTTAATTTGGTTTCATCTTGAGAGTATCTCTGAATTCTCCAACTGTCCTTGCTCTCCACCCTTTTCTTCTTCTATAGCTCCAGTTACAGAAGCACAATGATGGTGGGGAGGCTGTGCAGCAGATGGGACAGCCCCTGACACAGGACCCAGACTGCTTGTGCCACACTGGACAAGAATAATTAAGGAAAACAACAACCTTCTTCCCTCCCACTGATGAATATCACCCAACCAAAAACATCATGTGTGTCAGATTTGTAGTATGCACCTGGATAAAAGCAGGACACTGGAGAAGTCAGCACACTGGAGAAGTGTTCATCTGCATCACCTGCGGGCTCAGGGACAGCTCTTATCCTGGGGTCCATGGGGTCCACGGGGTCCATCTCCATCAGAACCTATATTCTCTTGAACCTCCTTTGGGTTATACGCACATGTGCATACACACACACACACACACACACGCACACTTTCCTGTTCAGATCTCCATCAACTGAAGAGCAGTAGAGACATTGCTGAGTACTCTGAGCTTCCCTTGGTGCAGGCAACAGTGGGGATGTTAGCACAGTGCTGGTCAGGAGAAGGACCAGTGCCCCTGCCACCATGTGTGCCATGTAGAGGGTCCTGCTGACCCCAAGGGACAGTAGCAGATCAAGTCTGTCTGGAGGTTGCTCCCTTCCCTTTGGCAGTGGCAGAGGGGGTTCAGGAGGAGGCTTTTCAAAGTCTGCTCCACTTGCAGTGGTTTTGTGTTTCCCCTAACCTCTTTCTGAACTCTTGGATGAAAAGCTGTGAACTGAAGCTCACAGAGCTTGACTTCTGTCTTTCCCACAAAGACTTTTGTTCTACAGGAAATAACTCTTTTCTACAAAAAGAATAAACATATGAACTACTCAGACTTAACAATGCTCATATATCAAAAGGGACAGTGTGAAGAGGGCACAAGGGACTTACTTTCTGAATGGGTTTGCTCATCCTGAATAAAAGCTGGCATCTTCTAATAGACTGAATTTTCTTCTCTAGCAAACAGTCCAGCTAAACTGACAAGCTTCTGAGTACAGCCTCCTAAATAAACAACCTTGTCTCCTTCTTGCAGAAACATTGCAGTTGTTTTAAATACTGCAGATGGGAAAACAATTTGAAGGAAGGGAAGCTGGTGGGCTCCAGGAAGGAGGAGGAGCCAGCATGTGCACTTTGATTCACAGGAAGGGTCCTTTTGTGATAAAAATGAAGTAAGGCAAGTATTTGTGTTTACTTCTGCCTCTGAAAGAACTGCTTCCAGAAAATATTTTGTTATCAAGATGATCTATGACTAAAAGTGTAGATTATCTAGATCTTATATATAAGATCAAATACAAATCAGTTATTAGAAAAGTATGTGACAATGCATATTTGACTTGACAGAAATGCTGTTTTTTCAGTCTGAGACAACTCAGAGGTCGGTGGTCTTTAGCTTGTCCATTAAGAGTAAGAGCTTTCCTGGATACCATTCTGGATTAGCCCACAATTTCTCCTCTTTATTTCTGAGTCAAAAGATCTCTCCAGCCCCAGCTTGTAAAAGAAACAGTGCTAGTTCTTTTAGCTATAGTCTGCTCTGAGTGATTTAGAAAGCCATTAGTGAAGCCAGCCACCAGCCCTAGAGCAGGAGGTGTGCCAGTGCTCTGGGAGATATCTGCAGGGAGATCTGCACACATCTAAAAGCAACTGTACTCCTGCCCACTCCCTGTGCAGGTCTTGAAAAGCAGCAGAAACACCCATACAATCAGACAACAAAAACAGATTTTTTTTTTTAGTGTTCTCATTAGATTGGTCCATTTTTGTTTCCTGCCCTTAGCTCTGAGATTTTTTTCTCTGCTAAAACCAATATGAAAGAATAATACCTCTTATCTCTGGGTTTTTTCCCTTCTGTCTTTTGTGCAATTCTTTAAAGATTTGGGCACTTGGAAGTGGACAGTCACAGCTCAGGGAGGAGGCTGATCTTCTCTCTCCTCCTCCCCCACTCGGACACAGACTGGCCCCTGGGATTCATGAGGGTTAAGGACCTCTCCAGGTCTCTGTGCTGCCGCTGGCCACCATCCTGCTTTCACCTCTTGGGCTCTCAGGTCCTCTCCAGAAATCCTGCAGCATATTCCCCAAGGAGGGATCACCAAACAGCCGTCAGCTCTGCAAGTGCTCAAGGTGCCAGTGGGCTAAAATATTGTTCTCGTTCAGCTTATCTGAACCCAGGCCTGGGACAATTAACAATTCATCTCTTCACCTTTGTATATTCAATTTTCCCACTTTTTCTGCTGTGTTTTTACTTTCTTAATTGCTATTTTGCTGCAATAGCGCAAAAAGATACATACCAGAAATGGAGTGACTGATCGATTGATCTGTCTTCACAGCATTTCTCCTGAATCCTCTTGGGTGGAGCAGTTTGTTGTGCTTGTAAACAACCTGGAGTCTTTCAACTAAAAGATCTCTGTGTTAATAATATGTGTATAAAACAGTAGTGACGTGTCCATTTAGAAGTCAGTTGAATACCTGAATCGATAGAAAAGCATATTGGTCCTGGAGAGCCAAGAAGAGAGGTAAGATGCTGTTGTTCTCGCCCTTCACCTGTGTCCCTGGTATTCACTTACTGACTCTACCTCTGTTCTCCGATTCCTGATCTGTTGCTTTTGTGTTGTTCTTTTATCGTTACAGCTGGCCTTACATGGAGGTTTTGCTCATCTGCCGTGTAGAGGATGCTGGAAGGAGCTGCTTTAGTGGAAAACCCAAAGCAATGTTGTATTGTTTCTTCTTGAGGAAGAGGAGGAGGTGGTGGAGCTGGGCAGCCAGCCTCTGTCCACCCAGGATGCTCTCGTCTGCTGCCCAGTTTCCCCATTTCTGTCCCTCTCTACTTGTTTAAGTATCACAGTTAATTGCTTTCAGCTTTTTTTATATCCATTGTCACAGCAGAGTGTGTACTACCTGCCTTACTAGTCTAGTCCTCCTGTTGCCCTCTCTCCCTTGAACTTCTACCCAGCTCTATGACTGAATGCTGAACCTCGGTCCTCTTCCAATGTTTTGGATACAAAATGACCTTGACACATTTTGCAGACACAACCGCTTCACCTTGCTTTGGTGAGATGACCAAACCCCTTCAGGGTACCTGAGCTCGGGATTTCTGAAGCATTTTTAACTCTGTTATTTCTGACTGGTGGGATCTTACTGCTAGTCCTTGGAGGAAGGATGGTATACTAAAAGGATGGCAGATAGGAAGTAAGATGGAAAAGTTCAAGGTGTAGCCCTGTGCAAAAGTCAAAGAGCAATGAAGGCAAGAGAATTTTATTACAGAAATAGGAATATTTCACCTATAGGTTTTGCCCTCATATCATGCAGTTCTGTAAAGATATGCAAGATATTAGGATGAGAGGAAATGGCCTCAAATTGCCTCAGGGGAGGTTTAGACTAGATATTCGGAAAAATTTCTTTACTGAAAGAGTGGGCAAGCATTGGAACAGGCTGCCCAGAGAGATGGTGGAGTCAGCATCCCTGGAGGCGTTCAAAAAACGTGTAGACGTGGCACTTAAGGACATGGTTTAGGAGGCATGGTGGTGTTGGGTTGACTTGATGATCTTAGAGGTCTTTTCCAACCTTAATGATTCTATGATTCTATGATTCTATTCTATGATAACATAAACATTGCTTTATTGAACCAACGCAATAGTCCGTCTGGCCAGAAGTTCGGTCCGTGAAATTGGCTCCCAGCAGGTGCTTCTCAGAAAAATGTGAACACACGCCACTAGGATCAAACTTTCCTCTGCTGTAACCTCAGGGCACCAGGATGTCATTTGTCCATAAAGGCTATAGCCCTCTCCACTCTTACTCGCTTGGCATGTCTGTTCTGGCTGTCCTTGCGACCCATGTTGCACTCTTGGACCCCATATCTGCAATTCTTCCCCTGTTAGGAAAAGGCACTTTCTATATCCTACGACTGTTTGAAAGTTGGCTGCCACTTCAGAAAATTATTTGACTCATGAACACTCCTATGACTGAGCAAAAAACCTTTGGAAATAACTTTTTTCACAGGCCTAGTACTGAGCTGTAGTAGTAAGATCATCAGCTCATTTCACATAATCTTTGAAATAGTTATGAGAAGCAGGTAATGGTTTTCTCCAGTACATTAAACAGGTGACTAAAAGATTTGCCCTCCATTAACAGAGTAACACACAATAGCTTTCCATGGAAGAACGTCTAATTTACATCTTTCCTGTTTTGCAAACCAAAACTTTAGAAAATGCTTTTCAAACTTCAGTTCCCTCTTTTAAGTTCTCATTTCTGTAATCTCTTCCTATCTCAGTGAGATAAATATTGGTCTGAAAAGCAGTGTTCAAGTAGCTAAATTGACAGAGGAGCAAAATTAAAAATTTGCTTCTTCCTTTAAGTCTTATACACTCTGTGATGGGGCTATCCATCAAGAGTGAGCTATCTCAGGATTGATCACAAGTCTGGCACAATGTAATTACTGAACCAGAAGCATTGTATTATATAGCATGAAATGAAATAGCAACTTTGCCTTCCACATTATGAGCCAGTTGACTAATGATGGAGTGTTGCAATTAGAAAATATGGAAGTAACAAGGCAAGGTATTCCATGGTCTGCTAATGTGTAGAATAAAACTACTGATAGTGTGAAGTAGGGAAATTAAAAACAGTAAAACTGTAACAGAAAATAACAATGGTATTCTTAATAAACTGTAAAAGGAGAGGATGGAAGTGTCCTATAAAGTAGGTCAAGTTTAAAAGGATTATGTGCAGTGCATGAAAAGGGCTTGCTCTTCTCTTGTGCCAGTGGACCTATTTTTTTTTTCTAATATGTTTTCTGATGGCTGAGAACTGTTGCATTCATTGGCATAGTAACTGTGACCTAGCATCAGGAGATTTTGCTTTAAGAGACCAGGAAGGAAAAATGATGAGTCGCAGGTGAGAGCTGCTGCAGTCACATCACCCAGCGCTCCCTCCCCGACTCTCATTTCACGCTGTGTGAGTGATAAATGGCTAGATCGCAGCGTTGCTGCAGGATTGTCCAGTGACACCGAGCCAAAAACACTGGTGGCATAACTAGTGGTTTGAAAAACTCATCATTTTGGTATAAATTAGCCAAAAAAAAGAATGAGAGGAAATTATGAAGTACTATAATTTTCCCCAAGTCAGTACTGAAGGCGTTCTTCCCTACTCTCCTCCTCTTATTTGCCTGGACCACATGTCTACAAATGAGTTGATTATATGGAAACAAAAAAGAGTTGGGCATTTATTTTAAAATGCAATTATTTTTTTTTTTAAGGCTGGATTAAATTCTTTCTGTAGTCCTGATGCCAGATACAAACATTCTGAGTCACTGATGCAAAACAAACCCACTAACACATGGAGGAATCTGGCCCACATATTTTATCTTAATGTTAGCTGCAAACTTCAACAGTGCCGGAGTGATGCAGGGATTTGGACTTCCAGTGAAACCCAGGCTTGTCAGAAGCCGTAGCTGCTGCTGCTGTCACTCTGCTAGCTTTTAAAATCAGGTTTATTTGCTTATATGTAGCTACTTACCTCTTTAGCACTTTGGACTACTCAAGGGCCCCTGGTTCTTGCTCTGGTTTCTGGATAACATGGTTACTGCATAACGTAGCTCTTCACAAGCTGACAGCCTAATGCCAAGTCGGAGATTCATGAAAACAAATACACACCTAAAGCAACCAGCTCCAGCCTTTCCTGCGTCAGAGCACGGTGCCCACCAAGCCCCTTCTGCCAACTGCTGTCAGCAAAAGCTCTGTTGGTGAGTGGTCACAGCTGGGGCAGCAGCTTGTGCAGCTCCCCGTTCAACAGGTGAGGTAGCCATGGCACTGGAAAACCTCCCTGGTATAGTCATGCCACTGGAGAGTCTGCTTGTCCATGATTTTTCACCTCTGGGAAGGAATATCGCCATAAAAAGCCCGACATTTAGACTGTACTAACAGAAGTGATGAAAAAGATGAGTGAAAGGTTGAGTGCCAGACCACAGCTTGTAGCATGAGATGCTATTTGAACACCAAAGGCAAAAATTTACTGCATGCTGTGTTATTGAGAACCGATCCCAGGACTGATCGTCTTTTTGCCTGTCCTGGGCTGTGTGACTACTCATGTCCTTGGAGAGGCAGGTTTTCCAGTCTGGAAGTTCATGGGGTGCACAAACACAGGAGATGGTACAAATCTGGTAGAGAAACACTGAGCTGTGAAAGAGCTGCTGGGTGTTTTCAGAGGTGAGAAGCTTCCTGGGATGCAGCTGAACTGCCACCCTGTGCCACACACAGGATGCCAAGCAGGACCAGGGCTCCCGGTGCAAAACGGCTGAGCCCTGAATCAAATGGCCATGCCACCTCCTCCACGGCCTCCCTGGAACAGCCCTCCCCACCCACAGGGATGTGTTTGAATAACGCGCTGGAGCTGGCGGAGCCTAGGAAATAAATGCAGGTCAGAAAAGCAAAGGCACCAACTCATGTCCACACTGCATAGCTAATGTGCCTTTTCACAAGACAAAACTTCAAGGGAAGGCAGCCTGCAACCTGATGGCACAGAGAAATAGGAAAGATAAGCATGAAAAGAAGCAAATACTCTTGTTGTTCCTGTTCACGGCATCATGAAAAATATCGATGGAGGACAGTATCTGTATCACACTTCATGTTTGCCAAACATATTTTAAAAATTGCTGAACAATGGAGACCATGGCTACCTAGACCAGTCCTTCATGTCCTGACCACCCTTTTTTCTCATGGCTAGTCCAGGCAGCCACAGCTGCAATTTAGGCTTATCCTTCTATGTCTCATTGGCAGTGGGCACAAAAAGCAGATTATTTCCTGCAGGTTTTCATGCATTTGGAGGCTGTTATGTCTCCCCTCGGTCCCTCTTTTCTTGAGTAGGCAACCCCACTTCTTTCACCCATTCCTTGTGGGTGATGTTTTAATACTTGTCATTCTTCTTGCTCACATTGGGTGGGAAAAGAGAGAGACTTATCTTTACTTCTCCACAGAGGGAAAAGAAGGGAGAATATACCACCACCAGGTCTCTCTGGATAGTCAGTGGGGGTCAGAGGGTGACCAGGGACTGTTGCCTCCTCATGCTCCATTTTAATAGAGAGCCAAGTCAGTGTCATGCAAATGGATAGATATAAAAATTGAATAGAAAGCAAATCAGCATCATGTGGATGTATGGACATGAAAGTGACAAGCACCCCAGAAATTTCTGAGCTAGATGAAGGCAGGGTGACAGCCTGGAGTAGAGTGGAGCAGGGAAAAACAGTCTTCTCCTGACCTCTGAGCAATGAGGCAAGGTGCCAGATTGCCTGGCCCAGCACTTCCACTCCTGAATGGGACACTGGGAGCTTGAGCTGAGCTGGATCGCGTTTCAAAGTGTTTTGAGCATGGGAGGAACAGGGTGCATGCTTGGGGTTACTAATTCTTGTAAGAAGGCATGGGGCCGGACAGTGGCCTAAGTCAACAAGGGAGGAATGACAGCCTGTGAGATGAGAACCTGCACGGGGCCTTAAGCAATCTTCTGTATTAAGTCTAGCTTTTGCCATTCATCAGATTGAAAGGTTATTATATTCAACTCTAAAAAAAGAAAAAGAAGGGATATGGAAATGGAAATGGAGATGAAAATGGAAAGGGAAAGGGAAAGGAAAGGGAAAGGGAAAGGGAAAAGGAAGGGGAAAGGGAAGGGGAAGGGGAAAGGGAAAGGGAAAGGGAAAGGGAAAGAAAAGGAGAAAGAGAAATAAGAAAAGGAAAAGGAAAGGAAAAGGAAAATAAAAATAAAAAGAAAAAGAAAAAGAAAAAGGAACTGGAAAAGAAAAAGGAACAGGAAAAGGAAAAGTAAAAAGAAAAAAGAAAAAAGAGTGAACACCATTGCATTTGGTGGCATTTTCTGACTCCCTCTGGCTTAAATTCACTAACTGATTTCAGCAACAATAGAGAAAAAACAGTCTTTCCTCCTCCCTCTTCTCGCACTTATCATTTCTGTCAAGGCTCCTGATTGACATGGAGTAGGATTTCTGACAGCATTTTTGTGTTTGCAAAATATCAGCCCTGGATCTGACTCCACCTCCTTGGAGCACTCTGTGCCTTTCTGAGGGTGGCTTCTGGGGGCATGTCAGCTGGAGAGGCAGCTGATATCGCTGATGCTCTTTTGTGGCAACTACCCCAAAAGTTCTATGAAAAGGCAAACAAATGTGAGTTATCAGCTTCTGTTCCCACCTGCAAGGGGGATTTTATCTGACAGATTTAGAAACTTCTTTTTTGGGGAGGAGAAAAAAATATGAACATTTTTCAGCTACATTTTTAAAGGGCACCTGACAGATTATTGTCCATTTCAAGATGATGAGTACACACAACATCCAGTCCTGGATTATCCAAATACCTGGTGTAGCAGCAGTGTTTTGGGCAAATTTTACCACCAGGCAGCTGGCAAACAGCCTGATGTAACCAAGAGCCCTGTGCTCTACTTGGGAAAGTCCACAGGAAACTAAGACTTACTTTTCTCTCCCTCCTGGGCCTGTCGTGCTATTTCACAGAGCTGCCAGTGACCGAGAAGCTTTTTCCAACACCTGAAACAGCTCGAGGAGAGTGATACTGGCTTTGCCTCTTTTTTGTGCAGTCTTGCTATTACCCTGAACACAGCAACAGAAGTACCATCCAGGACACCATCACCTAGTCACACAGCTCCTAACTCCACAGGTGGGTGCTGGAGAACTGCTTCACTCATGGCAGGTTGGTCTGACTAGTACCACCACTATGCAAGACCTCCTGGACCATTATTGGGTGGGTTCAATCAACTCTGCAGATAAACATGTAGCCTCCCCTCCACGTCTTTAATCCAGGGCCCAGCACAGCCCGGCTGCCTAGCCTTGGCTCACACGGATGGGAAAATTGTGACATTGTGAGAAAAAGCTCAGAAAGTTTGTAGAGAAGAGCCAAGCAAGATAAGGTTTCCACAGACGGAGGTGGGATTGTTGAGATAGATGTCAGTAGCACTTTGAGGATTTAAGGGAAAAAAAAATCTACCAACATGGAAAGATTAAGAAATCCCAAAGTAAAAAAAGAAAAAAAACCCCAAGCCTCAGAAGATGGCAACTCAGCACCATCACAGAGCTATGCTGGGGAGCCGTTCCTCTCCTGGCTGATGCCTGCCTGGCTAGCAAAGATGCCTTGAGGTAATGAGGATACTAATGCTTAGTCTGCTAGCTTTATTAAATCCTAACCATCTCTTGTTTGTCTTAATAAATAAATGTTTTATACCTTGTGTATACATTGCTTGCAGCATCTGCAGCACAGTGAAAGTTGCTCAAAATGGCCCAGAAATAATGCAGGATCCCTTACTCAAGGAAATTAAGTTGCCTTTGAATCCTACCGTGCTTTCCCAGGTGCGTCCTGTTGGGAGTCCAGCTGCTGTTCTTGGGGACCACATTTACAACCTTACCCTATGACCTTCTCTGGCTGTTGTTAGGACACTGTTAAGCATTAGCCGGTCTGTCTCCAAACCACATTGTGAAAAGACCTGGACAGACTCTGCTTCTCTCCATTAATGTCTTAGCCAGGCACAAATTGGTGGGACCCATCACTAAGACAGTGAGAAACTCTCTGAAGTAGCCTTTATTTTACCTTCATTATTTGGCCTTCTGGCCCTAAAATTACTGGCTAGAAAGCCCTTCATGGAGTGGTGGACATAATGGCATTTATGAAGGTCCCGGTGCATCTTCCTGCTGCAGCACAGGAAACCACATGGCATGCACGGAGCTCATGAGCCTGCCGCTGCTCAGAGCGGCTGCGAAATTGCCTGCTGCACCTCAGGCTGCGCTTTACCCCACGCCTTCCCCATTCGTACATTCCCACGAGGGTTCACAGAGGCATGAGATTTGACATTAGTGCATCAGACATAACCTCGAAAAAGCAGTTTGCAATGACCACTGGTGATATTTCCAGTACTCTGTTTTATCTATCACCAGCTTCACCTGCCTTCCCTCTTACTAAATGTTTGATCTTCACACCTCTCCTTTTTTACTCCAAATACTTGCCTCTTCCTGCATATGTGTGTGGTTTCCCCCTTGTCTTAAAACTCTGCCGAGTCTGGAAATGTCACTCATTACTTACAATCACAGGCCCTCATTTTAAGCAGGAGTCCAAAATCTCTCCCTCTCTAACAGAGGAACTGAGTTCATGCATATGTCCTGACTTTGGTGACATTTACACAGTCCAAATCTTGCCCTTAGGCTTTGCTGTCAGGATCCCAGGTTGGTAAATCAAGCAATTAAGGTTTAAGAGATTGCAGATTAGTATTTAAAAATATGACATTTAAATTCAAATTACCACAAAATGACTGCAATTTTGGTATGAAAAAGCAAGCTATAAAATTGATGTATTAAACTCTGTAATTTTCTCTAAATTTTATGTTGAAACTGTATTTTCAATGATTTATGACGATACTTAATTTCATCATTCAGTATCTTCCAAAAGGTTTCATATAACCAAAGGAGGCATCATTTCCCTCAGAGGCTGAATAGTTGTTAGAAGAAATAATTGCTTACATACAGCTCTATTGACATTTGGAGAAGCATTCACATTTCTGAAATGATTCAGAATTCAGAAATGGTTCAGATTTATCTATTTATTTTTTCCTCAAAACCTTTAATGCTTTTGGGGCATAATTCCCAAGATATTCAATGTAAAATACAAACCATTATCCTAATGGTTAAGTCATTCAACTGGAGTAAAATACGAAGACAGAGGCGCTGATACTAAGCAGCAGCATAACTACCTGTCGATAGAGGAGCCAGACTCCACACCTGCTCCTTCTCGGCCAAGTACTTCTTACAGACAAGACCATAGGAAGGTTCTCTGTCCTGGCTTGGTCCTTCTGGTTGCTACCTCTTGCACAGCTGGCTACGTCACCCCTTGTTCCTACTCACCCTGTTTGGCAGTCAGAATAGTTATCTAGAAAGTTGGTCACCTCAGGATACAGTGATCATGAAATCCAAGTTATCCCACTATCTGGGTAAATGCTCTATGCACTAGGCAATTCTGACAAACTTCCTGAATTCTGCCTCTCTCATGATTTAAAAGGGAAAGATAAGTAATTTCTCCAAATCAAGAGAAAATGGTAATGGGCACAGAAAGCTATTTTTAATATAAATTTGTTTGAGACTTAATCAAGGAGCCAAAAATTTGTCACTTTATTTCAGTGTATTGGGTTTGCATGGCAAGGTTTTAGTAGGGAGCGGGCTGTGAGAAGCTCCTAGAAGCCTCCCCCATGTCTGATAGAGCCAATGCCAGCTGGCTCCAAGATGGACCCACTGCTGGCCAAGGCCAAGCCAATCAGCGATGGTGGTAGCTGCTCTGGGATAACATCGTTAAGAGGGAAAAACCGCTGCACAACAGCAGCCAGGAAAGAGGAGCCAGAATATGTGAGAGGACCAACTCTGCCGACACCAAGGTCAGTGAAGAAGGAGGGGGAGGAGGTGCTCCAGGCGCTGGAGCAGATTCCCCTGCAGCCCTTGATGAAGACCATGGTGAGGCAGGCTGACCCCTGCAGCCCATGGAAGTCCATTGTGGAGCAGATATCCACCTGCAGCCCATGCAGGACCCCATGCCAGAGCAGGTGGATGCCTGAAGGGGCTGTAATGCCATGGGAAGCCCTGGCAGGACCTGTGGAAAGAGGAGCCCACACTGGAGCAGGCTTGCTGGCAGGACTTGTGACCCCACGGGGGACCCACGCTGGAGCAGTCTGTTCCTGAAGGACTGCACCCCGTGGAAGGGACCCACATTGGAGCAGTTCGTGAAGAACTGTAGCCCGTAGGAAGGACTCACGTTGGAGAAGCTCGTGGAGGACTGTCTCCTGTGGGAGGGACCCCACGCTGGAGCAGGGGAAGAGAGCAAGGAGGAAGGAATGGCAGAGATGTGTGGTGAACTGACCGCAACCCCTGTTCCCTGTCCCCCTGCGCCACTCGGGGGGAAGAGGTAAAGAAAATCGGAGTGAAGCTGAGCCTAGGAAGAAGGGAGGGGTGGGGGGAAGATGTTTTAAGACTTGATTTTGTTTCTCATTACCCTACTCTGATTTTGATTGGCAATAAACTAACTTCCCCAAGTTGAGTCTGTTTTGTCTGTGATGGTAATTGCTGAGTGACCTCCCTGTCCTTATCTCAACCCACGAGCCTTTCATCATATTTTTCTCCCCCTGTCCAGCTGAGGAGGAGGAGTGAAAGAGCAGCTTGGTGGGCACCTGATATCCAGCCAAGGTCAACCCACCACATTCAGGAAGAAGAATCTCAGATACACTTCCCCCTGGGGCATTTCTATCCAGCTGGTTTGTGTCTCCTTCCTTTTTCCTTTCTCAAGTGCTGGTTGGTTGAAGTCCTACTTTGAGATGCCTCATCTCTCCAATTTAGGGGATTTAGGGAATACAGGCACCAACAACTTTGGGGTGCTGCAGTGTTGAGTATCCAGGTTTCTCTTCGTATCTAACCCTGTTTCTCTGTGAAGAAACACAGTCTCAAGAGCAATTTTGGGTTGTAGTAGTCAAATTTATTTCCACTGTAGAAGCACACTCGTTTCAGTAATAAAAAAATAACATTTTCTTTGCAGAATAAAAGTAATCCTGTAGTGGTATAAATATATTTACTTGCACAAGAATCCATGTTAAGTCACTCAACATATATTCAGATTTACTATTCTCATAGTCCTAAGTTTCAAATGGAGCCAACAAAAGATAGTTACTTGCAGAAAGATGAGAAATGTGAAGTCTGGCTCAGTTGGGATTTAAACATATACAAAATAACAGAAAGCTTCCTTGGTTTTTTTTTTATTATTTTAAATGAATACATTGCTTATGAAAAATACTGACAGCCTTCAGCACTGATCCTTTCTGTCTGTCTAATTAAAACATACTATATGGTGTCAGCCATAAAAGCCTCTTCTGGCTGCCTCATGGACATGACCTCAGTGCTGGCCAGGCAGAACTAACATCAAGAGTGCTACTGTTCAAGCTCACTGCTCCTTACTCTGTGCTCAGCCACTGTTGTGTCTCCACTGCCGAGACTCCCATCACCAGCTACTGTCTTTCAAGGAACAAAGCAGGTCTAGCAATCTACTACAGGGGGTCATCACAGACTCATCAGACAGCATGCCTGATCAATCAGTAAGTCCGTATGCTATACTAAGACAGGTGCTATATTCCATATAGCATTATTAATGATCTCGTGCAACCAACAGTCCAACTCACAATAGGTATGGCTGACATGTAACTTTATCTAGTATGAATACTTCATGCAAAAGGAAGAATACTGTTTTCCGCACTCTCATTCAGTTCAAGCCATGGAACAACAGTAAACACAATTGCAGGGAATTTAATTTGTACTTTAACTTTTAGACAATTCTTGAACTGTTTTTCCAATTGTGGGGGTGGAAAAAACCAAAAAAGGGAAATTAAGTTTAATGAATCAATCACATCATGACTGTGTTATTGTGTTCTAACTTATACTTATTTACTGTGTGGGCTACCGTCAGGACCATGCCGTCACAATATATGTTGATTTATTCTGATCCTTCCTTACTGTTAGTACAGTGAAAAAAAGTACAAGGTTCAGCCTTGATTCTTCTCAATGTGTCTATGAGAGGAGGACACCGAACTAACACAACACAATACTGAAGACAAGAGAACATAACACTTAGTTCTGATACACTGAAAAGCAATTTCACACATTAGCTCATTTATGTAGGCACACTGACATATTGAGCACCATTCTTTTTTCTTTTTTTCTTTTTCTTTTTTCTTTTTCAGTTTAACATCAACGTTCAACTGTGAACAGAAGAATGTTAACCCTCTAGGACAGTTTCAGTATTACAAAAAGAACTACCTCTATTTTACAAACATCAAAACACTAATGTTGACACCTCAGTCAAGAAGTTCACTGCAGGTGACCCTCTCTCTGAATTCGAAGGCGCTCCTTCTCCACTTGCAAGCGTTCCTTCTCAATCTGCAGCTTCTCTGACTCAAACTTTAGGAACTGCAGCCTCTCTTTCTCTAACTGCAAACGTTCTTTTTCAAGTTTTAACTTTTCAGTTTCTAGATCCAGAGGCTGCATGACGGGTTTTTCTGTTTGGGTGAGGTCATTTTCCAGGGCAGGTTTTTCAGCATGCAGAGTCTCTAGCCTGAGCTTCTCCCATTCAATCTGAAGTCGCTCCTTCTCAATCTGAAGTCTCTCACGCTCCAAGTCAACATGGCGCAACCGTTCTTTTTCAATTTGCAGGCGCTCCTTCTCCACTTGCAACCTTTCAGCTTCAATGTCTAGCCGTTGCTTCTCCAGCTCCACCTTCTGCTTCTCCAGATTTATAAGCAAGTGAGAATCTTCATAGGCTAGCCTAGCTTGAGCAGAGCTTAGATTTCCAAACTCTTCAATGTGGGGGAAGTCTGGTAGGTCATTTTCCTTTTTCGAATCTGGCAAAACTGATGACAAAATTTCTTCTTCTTCCTCAATAGGAAACTGCAGAGAGGAATGCAATACACAAGAATTACATTCCAGTCTTTATGCCAGAATAAATTTGTCACACACAACTTGACTGAAAAGAACATATTGGGTTTTTTCATCTTAAAGGCTACTCAGAACTGTTTAACTCATATGCTGTGAAATAACCATGCTAGATCAAAAGACTGTTTTCTACCATTACACAGCTAGAGAAACAAGCTTTATCTACAAATTAGTATCTGGTAATGAAAAATGGAAAATCAGCTTGTCAGTGGACATGCAAGAACATATAGAAAATGTTGCACGATAGGTATTAGAGCTTTCAGAACCACTGATAGAAAACTGGATCTAAAAAAAAAATATGTTGTTCTTACTTTTCATATAGCTGAGTGACATTTATGTAAGCCACTAGGAATTTGTTGTGACTACTTATTTATCAGAGCAGCTGGATCCATAGGCTACGTGGTATGTAAGCTAAGCGCAGCCTTTGCTAACTTGAGGATTCCATTTCTAAAAAACATTTAACACTGAAATTTTTCACATGCTCCCTTCAAACTGTATTAAGTGGGTCAATGAACAGGACTTGTTTAACCGATTTTGTATTATCACATTTGCTGTAAAGCTATTTATGATGCAGATGACTTGGTGGTTAGGACCATTGCTCTTGGTGGACTATAACAACTCGTGCAGAATTATAGTCCTTGTGTGCTACAAATTCATAGTACAAGGGATAATTGTCTCCCACTAAGTATGCTGCAAAAGAAAGGCAAACTGAGGAAGATACGGATTCAGAAAATCTTAAGACAGTGAGAGCCACTGCCAGTCCTCTAGGATTAGAGCAGACAGACACTGTTCTTCAGCAGTTGTCAGACAGTAGTCTCACTACCATTTAACAGCTTATGCTGACTTTCTTCCCAGCACACGTCCCAACTGAGCTAAGGCAGGAGTTGCTTCTCCTCCTTCCCCTGCCGCCGCCGCCACCCTCCCCCCCCCAAAAAAAAAAACCCCAAACCAAAACTGTTTGAGTACCCGTTTTTGAAATAAGAACTATGTATTTGTACAGGTACAACAAAACTATCCAAACGTTCAACTTCACTCCAGCTGGCTGCCTACCCCAGGACAGTCACGGTACTACTAGGAGTAACAACCTGTCTACAGGATCCACAGCTGCTTGTCAAATTCACACTAAAATTCTGACAGAGAGGAATGGCTGACTGACTTATTCAGGTAATGTTTTCATCTCCTGTGGGTTCATTTTAAAAAATGTAAACAGTATTCTATTTCTTTCTGTACCTGCAGGTAACATATACTTTCATTTGTGAAGGAGGTGCATTTCTCTTCTCCGTTCACCCATCCAGACAGTCTAAGTATTAAAAAACCAGTTTCCTTCAACAGCATTATTTTCATTCTACTGACTGAACTAATTCTTATCTATGATGCATACAAATGGAAAACGTATGTGCAAATACATATTCATAGTTGAGGGATATCAATTTAATAATCAACATCCAAGACCTTACACACAATTGCAAGTTGCTAGATTTGAATACCATCTCTCTGAAACATATTTGTTTCTACAGTTTCTTTAATTCACACATTCAAGAAAAACAGAAACAGATGCTATGAAGAAACACAGCAAAGCACCTTATGCTGAAATGAAACGAAGGCCATATTGCATATAGCTGTCAGTCACTCACTTCAAAATTCTGCGGATCCTCCTCTTCCTCTTCTACTTTGATTTCTGTTAAAGATCCACCGGCTTCTCTGAAGTCAGTGATATTTTGCCATTCAAAACTAGATTCAATTGCAAATCCCATTTTCTCATCCATGTCTTCATTGAGAGAGTCATCTAAATTGGATGAAGGAAGGTGAAACCCAGCACCTACTACTTTGATGTTTGCATTCAGACGTTTTCTCTTCATGAGTGCTCTCCAGTCAAGGTATCGCCTTTTCACTTCTGTCCCTGTTCTTTGCTCTCCTTCACCTACAGCATTTACACACTCTGCTATTTCCTCCCAAGCTTTCCGTTTCATCTCATTAATTGTTGTATTAAGTTGCTTTGAAAAGAGTACTTCTCTCCTTTTTCTGATTTCCTTAAGGAGAGTTTGAGTTTCCTGAACGCTAAAATTGCTTTTTCTCTTTCTTTTTAATTGTTTCATTTTTTCCAGCTTTAACCTAATAATTTCACCACAGTAGACTACAGAGATGATCTGACACTAATCAGTTATTAATACAAATAAAATTTAAATGCCAATGAAAGTAGAGCTCAGTTCTTGTGAAGTGAATTTTCTCCTCACTTTGTAGTATTTTCCTATTTGTCAGGCTTCCTAAGAGAAAAAGAGCAAACAACATAAATCTCCAAGGTATACACTGTATATTTTCATTTAACGAACTTGACTCCTAAGTCATCACTTAAGGAATGCATATTTTGAACTGATCATTCATCCGATAGAAGAAAACCATTTTGTTGAACTCTGAATATAAAGTAGCTATAGATACCTTCTCTAATCTCATATGAATTATAAATACATTAATATACCCATGTCATGAACCATTAAGGTTGAGTTGATATTTCCGTTACAAAAATACAGCTATTTTCCTTCAACTCTTAGAGTTTTGCCAGTCAGGATTTGCTTAAGACTGAAATTTGACATACATATTTCAGTTTGAATGCTAAATTATTTCCAAAAGAAGCTAAAATTGTTATATCATTACTTCAAAAACATGAAATGTTTAGGGCACTGAAATTTCTGAGACACATTCTAAATGAGACACCATTTCCAGCCCCAAAAAAATGAAAGTTTTAGAGGCTCTTCTGACTTAATCACAAAAAAAGAACGGGAACAATTCTGCTGAATGTCAGAAAGTAACTACCAGTTCAAAGAAATGTCATGCATTAGAGATATTTTAACAGGAAACACATTTAGGAATAAGTCATTACATGCCCATGATAAAGCCCTCCTCTATCCTTCCCACACTGCAAAACACCTCATGTCAGATGTGATGACAGGTTGAAAGCGTGTCCAGTCCTCTACCCTCAGCAATAGCTGGTCCTGTGCCTGATGCTGAAAAGAAAGCTAAACCCCCTAATACACCTGACAGATTGTGCACAACCCCATACAGAAAGTGGAAAGTTGAGTGGGAGAAACAGATGACAATTAATACAGTGATGAATATATCATGGACCATATTACCAAAAAAAATTGAAAGCAGAGACTGAGAATAAGAAAAGGTTCTTGGTTGGACTGCTCAGTAATGGCCCAACTTAGGATTTATTTTGAGCTTTCTTTTGTATGACATTACCTACCACTTTAGGTAGGTTTAAAAGGCTTTTAAAAGTAGGCCAATGATTCACTATACAGTACTTAAAAGTTTCAAGCTGTTACGTTTGTTCACTATTAATCTAGTATAGACTTTTTGTCCACCTGAAGCAAATAGCTTGCAGATTATATATTTGATTGCTATTGACTAATGGTCTTAATCCTTAAATAACTTCCCCCCCCAGCTACACAGGATTCTTAAATTACTAAGTATTTTTTTCTCCTGTTATTCTCCTAAGCTTGGTTAAAACATACACATCAGCACATTACACAAAAACTGTCCATTTGGGGGATAATGCACATAATAGTTTAGACATCATTCTTCATTTCCTATGCGCTATTGACTGTAAACAAGTGGTTCACTTGCAAAGTCTTCCATATCAAGCAGCATTCGTTCATACCCAACACATAAGCATGCTGCCATCAAATATTTTCTAAAACATTGCGTTTAGGAAACTGGTTTACTACTTTTCCTCGTTAAAATATTGCCCTCACTGTGAATCCATTTACTTCTGATGGTTACTAGCTAGCATATATGCAAAACCGAGTCCCAAGAAGAGATCAATTGCATAAAGCATAAGCGTGTATCAGCATGGACCACTCTACAGTGCTCCCATGCAGTTACCCAGCACTTCTGACTCCTCAGACTCAAGTTGAAAGCTGCATGTTGCTGTTCAAGAAGCGTGAAACTTCCTGGCCTTCTTAAAATAAAATACTAATTGGTTCTGAGAAAAGGGGATTATTGAAAAAAAATAATATAACCTACTGTTTTAATGTAGACCCTTACCTTGACATGACCAGTATTAAAAAAAAAAAAAAATGCTGCCATTTAAAAAGTCAGATTTATACCACAACACAACACTGTATCTGCTAGAATTACATAAAAATTTTCCGAGACCTTTTATCTGATCTTTAAGCATCTCCCTTAACCTTCATTATTATAAGTTTACCACGAAGATACTTGGGCTTTCAAGGATGCAGCATCATATTTACTTGTCTGGCAGTAAATCAATTTATTTGGTACCTGCTGTGCTTTTCAAACGCAAATTACAGCATTAGTGCTTGTCTATTATTATGGCAACTGAATTTCTTGACCTATGTATCAAATTCTAAGTTTATCTTGTGTAAGTTTTGTTGTTTGTTTTTGGTGGGGTTTTTTTGTTTGTTTAGTGTTTTTGGTTTGTGGGGGGGTTTTTTTGTTTTGTTTTTTTAAACTTTTAAAAAGTGACTGAGCAGGTAAATTCTTCAGAAAAGTTACCTGTACACAGAGCAAATTAAGAGCACTTTTAGAAGCTTCACTGTTGATAAGGCAATTATCCTGGACTGATAAATATATAGATTAAGCTGTGACTCCTGGTTACTGGGGAATGACCAAGTACTCGCATCTTCATGCTGGCTTTAGAAACACACACATTTGCACTTACCTGTTTTCAGCATGGGGAGTGTGTGTAAAAGATTCAGAGGTATCCATTTTGAGGTGGTTTTCCAAAAGGTAAAAAGAATTACATAGACTTCTTATATACAACATAAGTTTCACAAGAATTATAGTATTTCTGACTTGTCACTACCAAGACACTGAATCTCTGTTTGTAACGTCACACTTATTTTTACTGAAATCAGTAGGATTTCGTATGTTTGATTTTAAGCACGTACTTAAGTGAACGTTCAGGTACTTTGCTAACTATGGAAAAATGGGTCAGACCTTCCAAAGCACTTGCCAACTGGATATGTCAAACTCCTGAAAGTACTAAGAGATACATAATTGTCTCTTAAGGTAGCTAAATATCAGACTTTTGCTGAATCAAAGCCATTTTTTTCTCAAGATATACACTGGCTAAGACCTTTACTTAGCCCCAGCTGGGATGAACAAGGTTCTGGTCATTCCCCAATAACAGGGAGCCACAGGATTTTAGAGACTCACGTGGCATCTCTATTTACCCTGGCCCTCCCTCAATTTCTCAGTGCTAGCACAGCAGGATAAAGTGGCCACAATCACAGGAAAAAAAAAAAAAAAAAAAAAAAAAGGGGTTTCAGATCAAATTTTCATCAATGTTATTTTCTAAATATAATTCTACATGAATGCGGAAGACACAGACAGCCAAGCTTTCATCTTAGCTCCAGAGAAGGTTGAGAGTTAAAACACACCAATGTCAGGTTACCCTGTGGGTCAGTCTCACTGCTCCTTGCGCAGGTGTTGTGCATCACCTGCCTGATCTTCCCAACCACTCTTTGTGAAGTGCCTAATCTTCGGTTTGGATTTTACGCCGTAAGCCAAGCACATAACCTTTAAGAATTATAATACTAACTTGGAAACTACTGGCATCCAGTTCCTTTATTATGTAAAGTTTTCCTTTAGACTTTTTTTTTTTTTTTTGCTAGAACCTGTCTGATACAAGGCCCTGAATTTCCCAGTAAAACAGCAGCAAAGCCTACCTATTTTAAAACTCATAACTATTAACATCCAATTGGTAAGGACATCTTACCTTTTCTAACTCTTTCCTTTTTCAAAGCACATTGCCTCATTAAAGACAATTCCTTTCTTCGTAATATAAACGGGTGTTAATGAATTGTCTTAACAGTATATTGACTTCCAGAGTTAGATCCCACTGCAGGACTGTTTACCTTTCTGATATATTAACTAAAAAGCATTATTATCTAACTAAAGCTGAGGTTTGGGACATTCTGTTTTCTGACATTGCTAGATGGTCTCCACAATATTACTTTTTAATGTAGAAAAATGAACTGTTACATGCTCAAAGTATGTAAGGGACAGGAATGGTAATAAGCTAGGATTTGTACACATTCTAGATAGTTACAGAAAAAAACCTCCAAACCTATCACCATTTTCAAAAGCATGATTTACAAAACATGACAGAGAGCATGTTTAAGTTTTGCTTTGATATGAACTCTAAAGCATGAAATGCATAGATTTGCAAAAAACCTGTAGATAGACATCACAGTTTTTCCAAAATCAGAACCGTAACTGCTCTACATTTTAGTGTCTTTAGCAGAGGATTCCACAGCAAATAATATTTGCTGAGTGCACCAGTTGGGAAGATGGGCAGTTCACTCAGAAAAAGTATGTGGAGATAAGAGCAGAGGTTAAAAAAAATCTTTTGGTCAGATCAAGCCACTTACACCACTATGAAGGTAAGAGAGGACATCTGCAAGAAAAAAAAAAATTCTTTCTCAACTATACGACCAAAAGTATTTCTGGTACACAACCAAAGACGTCAGTCACCTGACAAGGAATAGCTGCAGTCTGGTCAAGTGACAGAAAAATCCCTGGGAAATAACAGAGGATGCAAACAGCCCATTACATGACCAGCCATGCATTCATCATACAGCATGGTACCAGCTGCAAATGCAAAATGCATATTTTTACAGTTTGGGTAGAAATGGAAAGTGCTGGCTAGAAAAAAAAGAAACAATTCTGATCATATGGTAACAGAAAGATTTCAAGGGTCTTCCAGGAAAGATGGCAACATGGAGCTATGAGTTTGATGCAGCCCCGTCAGGCCAGAAGCAACCTGCGGTCAAGAAGGTCCTCATCACTGGACTAAAGAAACACGAACTATTTGTCAGGGTTGAAACAAAACAAGTATTTCAAAACTAAACTGAACACTCCATAAACACACATACACTGAATAACTCTGACTTACTTAATGAGAGAGGCATCCGCGTTCTGCCTCTCTGTCTTTGTGTCTCCTTTGTTCACACCTTATTGTGTGAACACGTGCTGGACCGACAAAAAACCAAACAACCCCACACACACACAAAACAAGCAAGCAAGCAAACAAAATCCATGCATTCATCAGGACTGAAGGTTTGTTACTAGCATCAAACTTGAATTATTCTCTAGAAAAATCATTACTTTTTTTTTTTTTTAAGTATGATGCCTTGACAGTTTGCTTTTTTTTTTTTTTTAAACTTTCAGAGCTTATGATTGAAGAAAAAAAAAACAACTTTAGATCGGGAGGACCTGCTACCTATATTTTTTTTAAGTAAAATCTGAGAGTCTGAAGATCGTTGCATGATACTAAAGCCTAGGGCTTTCTGGGAAACTTCGTATGTGATTCATAATGGATGGCTACGTTGGCCTGGAACAACTTATGCTTTTGTACTAAGAGAGGCTTTTGTACAGGAGGATCTGGGTGCTGCTGAACGCGGGTCACCAAACGGACCGTCCTCCCTGCAAGGAGCTTGCGCTTTGAGCGCCTGAAAAGGCAAGCGCTAAGGGACCCAACACCACCTAAAAGGATAATTTAACGGAGCAGAGAGGAGGTACCGATGATGAAAGGCAGCCCCTAGGTCCGAGGCGGCCCAGCCAGCCAGCGACCTCGCCGCCGGCCAGCGGGGACGCGGGGCC
>WAAD01012269.1:0-20408 GCA_013389945.1 Fregata magnificens | reverse complement strand
CTCCCCACCCCGCCCCGGTCCCCGGGGAGCCGCGCAAACTACTCACCTGCGCCCAACTCTCCCCTCCGGGTCGCCGGCCCTTTAACAGCCACCGCCCTCCCATTGGGCGAGCTGCGTGCCTGTCAGCCCCTCCCGCACGCCTATTGGCGATCCACGTCCACCACTGCTTCCCCCGCCCCGCCCCCTCACCGCCCTGCCGCGTCAGGCGGGTCGGAATCCCCCACATACGCTTGGAGCGCGGCAACACCTCTTCCAGCGGGGCCGCCGTCGTGCGCAAACCCCAGACAGCATTGGCTGCAGTCGCTGCTTGTCTTCCCAACGCTTGTCGGTGATTGGCTAGTGGCTGTCAAGGCCCGCCTCTCTCCTCAATGAGCTTCCGGTGGCGGGGATCTCGGCGGGTCACGGAGGAGTCAGACAGGGCGGTCCCGGTGCCGCCGTCCCGCCTGCTTTGTCTGAGGGGGCGGCGCGGCAGGGTGCCCGGGGGTGGTGGGAGAGGGCTGGCGCCTCTCCGTGGCGGTCTATAAGGAGGAGGAAGCCCGGCCTCCCGGTGCTCCTCTTGCTGCTGCGCCCTCTGACGGCGGGCCCGGTGTCAGGGTGCGGGTTTGCCTCGCGGACGTTTCCATGGCCGTGCTAAGCCGTGCTCCGTGTAAGAGCAGCCAGAAAACAGCAGCCAGTAGGCTTATGATGGCAGAGCTAACGTATAGCCATTTGCATTTTTTCCTTAACTGTGTGGTTTGAGTGTATTGCGGGTTTTGCGATTAAAATGGTGAAATAACATTTGTGGAAATACTGTAACAAAAAAACCCTATCTTTTGGAAAGTGCTGGCTATGTAAGCCACCATGTTCTTAATGTAAGTGAATATACATGCAAACCACTGCCGTGGAGCTTTCTGTTGGGTTCTTTTTGTCTCCTCAGCCACACGTGAAGTGCCTGGCACTCCCTCTTTGTATTACATCCCGTTGCCTTGGTAACACAACCTTTGTGCAGGCTTCAGGCACTATTTGCAGGTAGATTCTTAAAAATATTTTTTTTCTGAAGTTTGCTACTTCTATTCTGCCTAACCTGATGCACACATGTATTATTTTGCATATTTATTAACAATTGCTTGTACAATCCTTTCAAATCCAAGTTCTGGGCTGTATTCAGTATTTGGACTTAAGCATTTTCACTGAATGGATAGGTTATTTGATTAACATAGCTTCTAGTGATCATAATTGTGATGATGAAAGTACAAATCTCCTTTAAAATGGTATTATCCAGTTTCAGTCAACAATTCTGGCAGTGAACTTCCTGAAAATATTTATAGAAACTAAATGTGGAAAGGCTATGAATTTATTAGCTTGCTTACAGATAACAATAGTTTAGCTGCCATACTTGCCCACTGTGTACTGAATATCGTAAAAATCTAAAAAGGAAAATAGTAAGGAGCAGGGTAGCAAGACCACACCACATTGCTGGCAATATATTATACAGGGATATCTCTTACTAAGGCCTATGTATGAACTAGGCTTCAATTGACGTTATTACAAGTATTTTGACAGTGCTCAGAAATAAGATGCAAGTGTGCCCTAAAGGTCTTGCAAGCTAGTTCAAACTAGATTCAGGTGCAAGTAGGCGGAAAAATGATAGAGAGTGAAAGTCATTAACAGTCTGAACCTCTGCCAGTCTGCAAAAATAATCAGTGTTAATTATACCTCAGTGAGTATCCTTTTTCTGTTGTGAAGCGTGAAAACACTAAATATGATTAGTGTCCATTAGAATAATGTGAACTAGGAAGCATATGATTTCCTAGGGTAGCTGTGCATGTAATTGTAAATAGCTCTACCTTTTCCCCCCTATTGTTATTCCCCTATTACAGAGGCTATTGATGACAGGTGAAAAATCTTGGTATATACCAGCTTCCTCCAACAAAAATCCTTGAACCTCCTTCATTTGTGTGAACTGTCTTGAATTTACATGTAATTTATGTGTAATTTATTCATTAAATCCAGACTCTGCTTCCTTACTTTTGATCACCATGAGAAAAGCCCCACCATACGGTCTACTTCAGATACAAACTGTGTGAGTCCATGGTGAAATCCCTGGATTTGTAGAATGTACATAACACAATTTTCTTCTGATTGTGCACAGGGTTACACAACTACAGCTCTCAAATTTGGTCTGTGAATCCCTTCATCGGGAGGGGGTTCAATATAAGATTTTAACATTGTGAACACTGTTGGAACACTTTGTACAGGTCTCCAGATAGCTTTTGCTAGCTGTGGGGCAAAGGCCTTGGAGTGTTGGAAGGTTAATTTTTATTGCTGTAACTCTATTTTATCTATACAGAGGTTTCAAGGTCACAGAATTTTAAATTCTGGAAGAATACAAGACAACACAGGGCTCCCTCACTTTGTATTAATGCCATTTCTGCACCCTTTGCACACGAATTTTAGACTAAGTAGCTTATATCTCCTTTTATTTAAAGCCACTTCTTAGTAGCCTGGAAGCCCATTTCAGTCAAATACCTAATCATTTGCAATACTTAAACTGTTAAAAACCCCTATATATCAATCTGAGCTAGCTGGATCCAATAAAAAAGATACCAATTTAAATGAGTACTTTACAATGGTAAACTTACAACTTTTCAGCAGACTAAATCAAATTTAGCGTGGGAGCAGCAAATTAATATACAAAGCATATACAAATACAAGGTCCAAGCATAATTTTAAAAAACCTTCTCACTGCAGTTTTCATGCATGCTAACTGCATTCTTGGTTATAATCTAACGTTCAAAATGTTCTCCAGTTGAAAAAAGAAAGAAAAAAAAAAAGTAGTTAACCTCATTGGAAACACTGTAAATTCTCTGTATTTTGAAACTCACTGAAAAAAATCAGACCTGAGAAGGGTTCAGTTGCTTGGTGCTTTTATTTCACAAAAGAATGAACATCTCGGCAAACATGTAGTATCATACTTTCCACATATCAGCAGAGCAGCAAAATATTACTGATCTCTATGGTTTATTGGATGTTAGAAGGGAAAAAATGTAAATTGAGCATAATGTTCAGCTATAAATATTGTCAAATAGATCCCTGGTTTCAGTCTGCTTTAATTAAAATAGATCTTACGCTGCCTCCTGTTGGTCACCTACAAACAGAAATATCTAAAATTAGACTCCACATTACGAACTGCAGACAGCACATTCTATAGCCTATACCTTACCTACTACCTACTACTAATGAGAGGAGGTATACAGCTTTCTTCATGGAGTAATACCAGAAATAAATCTGACCCAGTAAATCTACTCCATTTTGTGAATATAATGAATTTTTAACAGCAGTAAACTGACTTACTACAAATGTATTTAGAATATAGAAAATAAATTCATTAGTACATCAATAATAGAGTAATCATCAGGTCTGTGCAAACATAACCAATATAAACACCTGAATAATTGATATTTATTATAACAACTAAACCAGTATGATAACATTATCAAAGTGCCATAATGTTTTGATAGCATTCTTTAAAAATTAAATTGTCCAATATAATCATTACTGGATATTAAAATCCCACATACAATATATATTATCTTCATGTATATTATACTGGTCATGCTTATAATGTGTTCTGTGACATACAATAGAATACTATTAGAAATGTTTTGGTTACATCATTTAAGTGCAAATAGTAGTTTATAACTTTACATGCAATTGGTATGTTTTAAACATCTTACTATATTTCAGTGAGAACATAGGTAATCATTAATCTAGTCATTGACTATTTTTAGAGGAAGGTACTTTTTCATAAAGTACTGTGAGCTTTGAAAAGTCAGAAAAGATGTAGAAAAACTCACTTTGCACTGATTTTGTGACTTTTTAAAAATTGCGTAACAGCTGCATAAAGCAGACTGAAAAATCTATTATTTGATCCAGAACTGCAGCAGTTGCTCATGCAAGTAATCCATATTCTTCTGACTAGTGTAGTTGGCTTCACTGAGATTTCTTACATCATTAGCTATTAATTACAGGATTTGGAACATAAGCCCTAATTCTATCATAAAGCCTTGTTTTTAGCCACAACTTTCTAACACAGCTTCTTCTGCACTCAATTCTGCTATCAGATTTAACTCTCTGTATGTGGAATTGTGGAAAATGACCTTTTTTTTCCTCTGTGAGAGTTGTAATACAGGCTTACCTACATAACTGAAGAAAATTCGTGCTATTTCACAGTAACTTTTTTGTAAGCAATGGTATAAAGTAACTGACACTACTACCTTATTTCCTGATCACTGAGTAAGAGAGCTCAACTCCTTTTGAAATCCATGAATGATTTGTCAAACTGGGAACTGACATTAGTTCCTGTGCAAAGGTAGCATACAATATTAAAGAAGCATGTCTATTTTCCAAATTAAGCTTCAGTTTTCACTATACATACTAATAATGAGTAACTTACTACATATGTCATTGCTCTATCTGACATCATATGCGAGGCTTATACATACAGCAAGTAGCTGGATGGAAGACTGCAAAAAAAACTTGCTGTAAAGAAAAACTTAGAGGAAAGAGCATCACCTGAATTACTGACTCACTTGTTGTGGACCCAGCAATTTGGTCATGACTGGCAATTAAAAAACCTCACAATTCTTTAGTCTCTTCCAATTTGCATAGCTATTTATACCCATGTACTATGGGCATAATATGTTACTTTTCTCATTGCATAAATTGCATACTCATACTACCCAGGTATAAAAACAACACAAAAACACAAACAGAGGAGAATCGGGCCTTGTATTTCTGATGAAGTGACAAGTTGCAATAATTAATGATTAATGAAGTCTCTATGCTACCATGAGTAGCCTTATTAATGCTAAAAAGACTGTTCTCCTATGTGTCTATTTATTTTTCTCCTACCGTTTCAGTAAGCAGGAATAGTATTCTCCATCTCTCCTAAACTATTCTATACATTTGCTTTGCACTAACGAAAAGTAGTTGTGTTGTAATATCAAAATGCTTGCATTTCAGTATGGTGATTGTAAAGGTTACCTAGCTAAGTGTAGTTACAATATGATTTGGAGACTCACTATGAAAAGAGCAAAATAAATGTGGAAGTTGCCTGAAATACTGTAACAAGCAGCTATTTACCTCTACGAACTGACACGCATCTTAATACAAATAAATTATTGAGTGGGAAGGTTCCACTCTATTAACATGTTCTCCAAATGTGCATAATTTTAATTTACATCTTTATGAAAATATTTATGATGAATGGTATCTAATTTTATAAAGGTACCTGATAACAAATTATAGAGTCAATCACAGAATTGTAACTTTCCATTGTTTACTGTTTAAAACAGAAGTATGTTGCTAGGCAATATTAAGCTTTAAGCATTAATATTGAACTTGAATTTTGCAAAAAGTACATGCAGTAGTGATGTGATAATGAACTTACCGTGGTCATCTCAAGCCATATGAAGGATATTTTACACGCCTCACTAAACTTTGTTCGTTTTTAAACTGCTTGGAAAAGATTTGCTTAGATGTTTAGAGCCATTCTGTCTGGCATAAGACAACCTTACTGCTTAAGTGATACTTATATGGAACATAAGGGCTCCCATTATCTTATTCAAATAGCTGGTAAGAAAGAAAATTCTCAGGCTGTGGAATTCACAAATGAATTTATGAAACATAGCTCAATTCAGTGTCCCTCTGTCAGACACAGGTCCCACTTTGTATGCATGAGATCAAATTTACTTCATGTGTGCCTAGACTAATATTAACACTAAAAGTCCATTACAATTTTAACATTATAGTAGATGACTACTGAAAGTTTATCAAGCAATATATTGTGTAGTGTTTACCATGTAATATTTTAACACTTAAAATTACCATGAAGTACAGGATAAAGTGTTTTAATTCATTTAAACCACTACAGAAGTTTAAAAAAGGAATTCTTTCACCTCGGAAATACTATTTACTTTGACTTTAAATATGGGGATTTATTTTTGTAACTTTGTATTTGATGTATGACAAGATACAAACTTTTCCCATAGTTAACCAAAGCAACAACTAAAATTTATTTTAGAGCTTGCTGCTGTAAGCAGCCTAGTGGCTGCTTAGTAGGTAGTGCTGGAGACTTCAGAGATGGAAGACTTCTGTTAGAAAACATCCTGACTTTTTTTTTTTTTTAGTTAACAGCATGACTGAAGCAAAGATACCACATGAATCATCCGTCCTGTAGAAATCTTGCCCACCCTGCAATATGTTATCAAAGCTTATCTTGCCACAGTTAATGGGATGAAAACAGAAAGTACAGCTACTACTAAGGCACAAGGATGGAGAAAAACTGGTAAAACTGAAGAGCTGAAGTAAGATGATAGGAATTATCAGTCTCTTCAAGTTAGACACCTGGTTTTAATGCTGTGAAGGTCACTTTGGCTCTTGCCCTTACTAAGGTCACTCTAATAAGATCAAGCTGACAATGAATTCCTCTTACATGTTTATGAATACAAAAAACCTAAATAAAACAACACTAATGTAGATTTCTTTTAAACTTCAGTTACATAGGGGAAACAGTATCACAGTCAGTTTTCTCACTCAGCAATTTGTCTACTGGGACAACTGTGAATATTACAGAAATAATGGCACATATTACACAATGAATTCCTCATGACTATGCTTTTTTGAAAAGTAATATCATTTTGCAAATTATTCAGATAATTACAGAGAAGACTTGCATATAAAATTAAGTAATACTTTCTATATAATGTCTAGCACGAATGACAATTTAATGGACTCTTCCAAAAGCAATTCTATAGCATACAATTTAAACAAAACAGGACATATTTTTCCATCTGTAAATTAANCAATGTACAGTTCACTGGAACAGCTTTAATTAGAGTTGCATGGAAAAATTGCCCAAATTCTGCTACAAGCTCAGACCACTGATCAGTCATAGCATTATACTTAAAGAAACAGTCAAGAGACGGATTAAAGGCATCAGTGATCTCTACTTCTGAGCCAAGGANAGTCAGTTTTCTCACTCAGCAATTTGTCTACTGGGACAACTGTGAATATTACAGAAATAATGGCACATATTACACAATGAATTCCTCATGACTATGCTTTTTTGAAAAGTAATATCATTTTGCAAATTATTCAGATAATTACAGAGAAGACTTGCATATAAAATTAAGTAATACTTTCTATATAATGTCTAGCACGAATGACAATTTAATGGACTCTTCCAAAAGCAATTCTATAGCATACAATTTAAACAAAACAGGACATATTTTTCCATCTGTAAATTAATACCTAAAAATCTGTTCTAAAACTTGTGCATTTAAATAGATTATTTTGACTCAGGAGTTTCAAAATTCTCCAGAGCAAATTGTCAGTACAGATGACCAGGGGTCCCTATATTTATTAAACTGAATGACCTGACAGTAAAACTCAGTTAAGGCTCTTGGCATTGGTGAAACTTCTTCCCACTCAGACCTACTGCTGTGGTAGACTTGAACTTCATCTGTGATTTCTTCTGGAGCATAATCGCCACCTAATATATAANATAGTAGATACCTCTTGGTAATTGGCTTACAGATTTCCAATCTTTGGAAAGAGGATTATAGGATTCTACATCCAAAAGACTTCGGGTTTCTTGAGCTCCTCTGGTCTTTCCACCTATAACAAACAGCTGATTTAAGGTTACAACAGATGTGTGCATTGTCCTTGGTTTTTTCATAGCAGACACTATGGAGAATTCATTGCTGACTGGACAGTAGCACCAGGTTTGGTCAGTGGCATCATGAAATGGTTCAGCAATATGAAGCCTGACAGTCCTATAACAATTCCCTTTGCATCCTCCAGTTATAAATATTTTTTCTCCATAGCTAGATAAACTTGACCCTGGAAGATCAATCATGTGCGTATGTGGTAGTTCTTTCCATTTATCTGTTTTGATGTTGTAGCAGAATGTATGTCTGTTTTCTCCATCTTCATCAGTTTTATGAACAAATATATATTTTTCTGTTGTTGAAGGACGTGCATCTGGAAACAGTCCGCTAAAGCTTTGCACACTTTTAACTGCATCATTGATTATTACTGAGCAATTAGCACTCTTAAGTAAGTGTTCTTCAGACTGCAGAAAGTCCTGCAAAGTCTTTTCAGGTAACTGGTGTAGTCTCACTTTTTTAATCAAATTAGGCAGATATTTCTGTCGTGTTTCTAAGTTGTGTTTGGTCCACTGAAGGACAGCTTTCAACACTGATTCTTCCTCAGGGACATTTAGTTCATCAGCCTCAAGACATTTTTGTAATAGCTCAAAATTCATCTCCAAAAAATCACTTGATCTGAGCAGCAAGGAAAAGTGGTGCTGTACAAAATCTAGCGCATGATCAAATAAGCGGACGGAACCGTAACTTTCTGATAGAGAAAGCAACTGTAAGCAATTCACAAGATCAATACTTTTTATTAGAAAGTCACTGCAAGCTTTGGAAAGGAGTGAAACTTGAAGAAATGATGACAGCTGGAAGAGCATTTCCACATTATCATTTGTTATCTCTGTTTTTCCTGTGTAAGCGTAATCAAGAAAAGCTTTCACTGCCTTGGGTGATAGATTACTAATAGTAACATTGCCATCATCTCGTTCTTTCATATTAACTTCAAACATGGCTCTGTGAATAAAATATAGAAGATATACACACAAATTAAAGATCTAGCAAACAGCAGAGAACACTGATGTGAGAGGAAGGAGACAATCAGGGGCATATAATAAGGTGGGCAGGCTGTATAGGTCTAAAATGTGGAGGTTCTCATAAGTAAGAACAATACATTTGCTTGATATGGTTGAAGAAAAAAGGAGTGGTGATAAGAACATATTCAAAGTGATGGGTCATAAACATAGCAGCACCTGTGTTTTGTATGGATTTTCACAGAGAGCGATGAAGTCTGTAGCTCTCAATGTGAGAGAAAATGTGAAATTGTTCAGGGCAGCATCAGTTTCAACAGCTTGAGAAAGAAAGGCTCATTTAAAAAATATAAAGTAAAAAAGCCCCATGATTTAGGTCATGCACTGTGGATGAATACAGAAAATTAAGTGAAAAAAGGCCTTCCAAATTGCAGGCTGAGAAAATGGCGGGATGGATGATGGGTGCATTCCTCAGTAATAAAAGCAGATGAGGGGTGAAGGAGGAGAAAAAAGATGAGCAAACTTAATTCTTGCTTTAGAGTTGACAGATAGATGTATGGGTACAGGCACACGTAAGAAAAAAATGAGGTTTTGACATAGGATTGCATGACACAATGAAACTTGTAGATTGTGACTGAATATAAAGATGATGGTTGAAATCGTGGAACAAACTACTGATGAGTAGATTTGTGCAAATTTTATTACAACTTTGACTACTTCATTACTAAATATGTAATAACATTTAACTATTTCACACAACCTAACATGACAAGGTAAAATAATTGAAGTTTTTCAAGCTGCTAAGTGCTGGCAACAGAATAGTGCTGCATCATCACTTGCCCTACCTCCCCAGAGCCTAAGCATCAGGCTGTGATAGCAACGGCTTCTGAATTTGACAAAAGATCATAGTGGAGAAAGATTTAGATAAATCATCAAATACTAATATAATCTATATTAAAATATATATGTAATTTATAATACTATATAATCTGGATTATTAATATATCATACAGTCCCTATTGAAAAAGACTATTATATCATAGTTCAGTTATACAATTGTAGAGTATATGATTTTTAAATCTGTATAGTATGTGATTTTTAAAATCCCATACTTTTATGAAGCCAAAGAGAAAAAAAAAAAATCACTGTGTATAGCATACTCTTTGGGAAGTGAGCATCAGGTAAAGCAGGAACTTGTCTGATCTCCTGAACAAGAACATAACATTACAATAACACACTTATGTCCCAAAGACCTTTTTGCATACCAAATGACGATCCTTAGAATCCTTTTCTCATTAACCCAAGAGCTACGATACAAATCTCTAAATTACAGAGTAAAATAGCAACTGAACAATACTAGTAGAAAGAGAGCAATCTAGGCAAAGGCTTTGATTCTGAAAGCTAACAAGTAGGGAGCAAAAAGGAGCTGAATCTTGGGTTTACACAATGAAACCAAAACTAAGAGGAGTCCAAAGGCCAAGGAAGACAAAAGGTGTTTCATTTGAAAATTTATCTAGTGGACCTAGGTACTTTTTATTCCCTGAAGGTAATAAATGGGCCTGCATTCCAGGATAACTTATGAATTTGATGGCTGCTATTATCAACTGTTACACACAGGGGGAGGTCTCTCCTGGCAAATTTTAACCTGAAGAGCCTGTAGGTAGTGAAAAGGTCACATATGTTACCACGTGCTTAACTTCAGTTCTAAAAATTACCACTGGAAGCTATTTCATCCTAATACTCCTTTCTACCAGAGCATCTCTGTGCTGTTAAGCAGTAAAAACTTGAAACGCAGGTAGTTCTGTGTGTCACAGAAAAAACAAATCTGCTGCTACAGTGGAGAAATAGCTTATGTCACCTGCATTTCTTCTTTTTTCAGTAGGCCTAAGAACACAGCTAGCCTATGTCCTCTGTCATATATGGCAGACTCCCACAGACCATGGGATGCTCCAGGACATTTGAAAAATAACACTTGTTGCCTACATATGGGCAACTGAATCAAGCTCATTAACTCATTTCTAGGAGCCCATTTGTTCATTGTTAGAGTGTCTTAGCTTTGTGTTTTAGTAAAGAGTGTATTTGGAAACAGACATTCAGTGTGGAATTACAAGTTTGAGCCTTACTAATAAAAAAACTAGCAAGGTTCTTCAAAAATTAATATCCTGTATATGAATGATCTGTCTGTCCCTTAAGAATGCATAGCTTTAAGCACCAGAAGGAAGATCACAGATCCATTTCATGCTGAAAGGCTGAAAACTGTTTAGAATATATCTGTTTAAATACCTCTGAAGACAAACTCTACTATACTCATCTTAGAGAAACAAAATCCAGCCTCATTCCAAAACCACATACAATTCATCCGCAACTGCTCAATTCCAGATGTATTTGTAATCAATCTTCTATGTTTCACAATATATATGTGTCAAAGTACATAGACTGTCCCATACAAAGTCAAACAATACCCTTGCAGACCTTCAAGTACAGATACAGGCAACAGATATGTCTTAAAGATACACAACTTGTGTCAATTCTACCTAACAGAAGAACCATGTACTTATGGTTTGACATTTGTATTTCAGAGTATAGACTGCTGTCTGAATCTCAAATTCATAAAGTCCTCATGCCACTTTGGAAATACAAACAGATGTATTTGGGGTGCGGTTAGGGATCTAACACTGTAGGTTTTTTTTTTGGTTTTTTTTTTTTTTTTTTGCTATCCTGAATATGATGTTTGAACAGTTTGCTCAAAACTCTGCAGACGTATGTAAGTTGTGATGACTTATTTTTTAATTTTTGTAATTATATTCCTTCCCTCCCTCCCAGAGAACTTGCAATCCATTTCCTGCAAACGCATGCCAAAATTAGGTTTACCTGAAAAAATCACTGCACGCTGCCAGTACACAACGATGACAAGGAATTATTTCATCTTTCACAAGAATTTTAAAGTCAAAAAATATATTTTGTTCTCTGAACTTTTGTAGTACTTTTAGAATTTGTTGTCCATGACCTTCAGCCACTAAGGAATTGATTTTATTTTCAGGAACAGAAATTCCATTGCAAATAGGTCTGCTAATGTAATCCCGTTGATTGGCCATGATTTCTTCAATCTATTCCTGAAACTGAAATGGAAAAATAAGTAATTGAGTCTACAGTCTTATTATTTAAAAAAAAAAAAAAAAGAAAATCAAGGTACCATAAAACAAACAAAAAAATTCCCAGCATTGAATTCGGTTTGTAAGTCCTATGCACAGTTCTAAATTTGTGTTATAAGTGACTTTTACGCTGAATTTAATTTGATAATAATACTTCTACTTTGCCAAATATATACACATAGCCTACTTTGAAAAGTAAAATATCTGACGTGTCAAAGAACAACTCTACAAATAGTACCCACCTGTAGGAATTTTTTGAATAAAGTCCACAGGAAGCACACCAAGGAGTGTTAAAATTTTAAATGGTCATTTAAGAGAAAGACTAGTTCTAGGCTTACCCTCAAAAAACCCCAAACTCTTACAATTTGATGTAAAATGAAGATGGAAAAGGAAAACTCTGTTACATATTTTTAGATTCCAAAAGGCTCATCTGTATACTACAAACCCCCAAACTCAAAGCAGACCAATGGTCTTTCTACAGCTTACAGTGGAAGGGAGATAGGCTACTAGACTACTTTCTAAGTGGATTCCCACTAGGCATTCCAGACTAAAATAACAGAATACAAACACCACCAGCCTGGCCTAATCACAGGATTGCTAGGACTTACCAAATGGGGTCATTTAGAGTGGTATGGTGACAGTGCAACTTTGAGTGTTTAGTCAGTTGATACTGATTTTATCTTGTACCTCTAGTCTTGCTATGAAGCTGTATGTTTGCTTACAGCTTATGCTGCACACTGTGAGCTTCATTTACAGTGGCGTAAATTAACTGGCTTCAGAACCGATTTGAATTTAAGACAGTGCAATCTCCCTTTCAGCAGCCAAGTTTTTCTGGTGAAAATCCCTACACTGAAGTGCATTGTTTGTATGATAAGTTGGGCTTCATTGTTTTTTAAGTTAAAAATATTTTACTCCACTTTGACAACATAAAGAAACTTTAAATATGAGTATATTTTATTTACACCTATTTAAAGTGCTATTTATAGTGCTACAGATGCATAGACTGCCCCTACTGCAAATTTGAGTCAAGCTTGCCTATTTTAAAGCTTAAGGAAACATTCCAAGGTTTTTCTATTGCAGGATTCTGCTCCCACAATTCCAATTAAAATTAGCAACAGATAATGGCCCACCTGAATTGACAAAGAAGGGGATAAAAAATTCCAAGCCAAACCCGGAAACCAGAAAAATATTGGTTTTGGTTTTTAATTTCATGAAAAGGCTTATCTGATAACGTGATACATTCAGAGCAAACTAAGCCATCAGGCAGTCTTCTTCATGGGAGGTACTTTCATAGCAGACTGATCTATACTTTATCTAGTCAGGTAGCTCCAACCACAAATAGACCTCCATGTCTCCTGGAATAGAAGAGATCCATTGATCTTGCTGCCAGCACTGGCACCCTTGGAGCAGGCATCTTCTCCTTCCCATGGCCAGACAATCTCACGTATTCACTCTTTCCATTCTAAGCCTGAGGAACTAGGAAAATACAGAAGAACAAGACCACCATTTATTCTGATAATGTATGGCCTCATAAACCCCAACTTCCATAAATCATAAAGCTTTTCTGTATGTCAGAATTCTCTAGAATACCCTTTTCTTATGAAGTTAAAAGCCTGTTCCTCAAAAGACTGCATCTTCAAAAGCAGAGTTGTTTCAGTGAAATTAGTTTCCCACATTTGAATGAAACTTAAAAAAAAAGGAAGTGAATTTCAAGTTTTATTTGGCATCATGTAAAGTAACACTTCTTCTAAAGGAAATGTAAACCTTTTCACAAAATTCTGGAATTGATAATAGATAGCAGACACATTTCTCCCTATACACACAATTTCTATAGCAAGCTCCACATACTACTTGCTTTCTGTAGGTAAGATTACCAATTTCAGTAATATTCATCTTTGTATAATGAACACAGAAACATCTAATGTCATCAAGTCCGTCTCTGCTATTTTAGGCAAAGACATCATATAATCAGTTTCATAAAAGCAATCTACATTTCAGAAAGTTTTCTTTTACCACCAGTATTTCCACAGAAAGACTATCCCAATACATTGGTGCCAAGACTGCAAAACTTCTTTTAATTACACAATCGATTTATTAATGCTTACATATTTGTTCTTCTGTCAAAATTGTCATTTGACTTGATTTTCCTTTGTGTATTTAATTATTCACAATTATCGAGTGTTGATATCCTCTCTCAGCTTTTATTAGAATGAACAATTGTCAAACTTTCCAAGATCCATGTATAAGACTGAATTTTTGTTTTCCTTATTTCTTGCTGTTTTCTCTTCATCCACTCCAGTTTGATCTCATATTTCTTTCACTGATATCAGATTTGTTGTACAGCATTATGGTTAAGATCTCATCAGTGTCTCACTACTCCAATTTGCAGGTCATCCAGTGCATCCTAATCCTCATCTGTAATAGCAGTGTCTCCTTATTTTTTATTAAAAGTAAATTTCAGCAGTGTACCTCTAATGTTTTTGTCCACCATTAAGGAAGATACTAATGAATACTGTGCTATGGCTTAGCCTAATTCACCCTCCCCTCCATTAAAAAAATAAGTATTAAAAAATTCAATTCTTATCTCCCTTGTAGGCAATTCCTGCTTTATTTGATTATTTTGGTACTAGTTTACCACTTTACTGGATCTGTTGATTTTAGAGCCCTCCAAAATATCTTAACANGGTGTTTGTCTTCCCAGGTAACTGTTACGCATGATGGAGCCCTGCTTTCCTGGAGATGGCTGAACACCTGCCTGCCGATGGGAAATAGTGAATGAATTCTTTGTTTTGCTTTGCTTGTGTGCATGGCTTTTGCTTTACCTGTTAACCTGTCTTCATCTCAACTCATAAGTTTTCTCTCTTTTACTCTTCTGTTTCATAGAATCATAGAATCATTAAGGTTGGAAAAGACCTCTAAGATCATCAAGTCCAACCATCAACCAACACCACCATGCCTCCTAAATTCTCTCCCCCATCCCACCAGGGGGGAGTGAGCAAGTGGCTGTGTAGTGCTTAGTTGCTGGCTGCGGTTAAACCACAACACAATTTCAGCTAAAACTTGGTATGTTAAACAGGGCCAACCAGCATTTATAATTATTTCATGCATCCTTCTACAAAGCCATATGAATTAATCAATAGTTATATTTAGAAATATTTGATCAAGTTACTGACAAAAGGGTAGAAAACATAGGGGGTGCAGACATATGTTGCACAGGTATGGAGTTCAAGAAAGCTGGGCAATGAGCCTCCTTATATTTGCTCCATTCACTCCCACAGGATTACAGTTACAAAATCTGTCTTTACATGGATAACCAAGAACCAAACTGCAGCAGAGGTTCATTAGAGTTGGGATCTCCTACTTCTGTTTCTTAACATACGGCTGTGTGCCATACAGCTTATTATGGCAAGCAAAGGCTATATACTCAAGCCCTCTTCCATCATCTGACCTACCAGGTACTTGTCACACAACCAGCCTTCCAGCATCTCCTGTAACATGACACATCAGACCCGGAGTACCAGCTTATGTGACTAAGTATTGCCTGCAGTGAGATCAGGTGTGTTCTCTGATGTGACCAAATTCAAGCTACCCTACCATTTGACAAAACTTCTTACTTACTGATTGTTTACACATCTTATACTGACAAATGCCTGATTAGCTATTAGCCTGGTTTTCTAAAAAAAACTCCTCCAAAACCAAACCACCTTAAAGTTAATACATTTGCCCTGTTTTTCTGCTTGAAAGTCACATCAAACAAGTGGTCCATTGGCCGTTACAGTGAAATTCGATACAGACTTCAAAGTTATTAAGGTCAACCCCACATAATACATGCGTGGGGAGATAGACATACCTCTCAAAGCTATCTGTACAGATCTCCAGTTGAGGGGCAAGGCATTCTGCACACCTGATAGTTAAGTGGCAAAAAATGGCCAGCCTATGTATGGCCACAAAGCAGCTAGCAGTTGAACAGAAGGAGGTTGGGGATGGTAAGGTAATTTTGGTCATTACAGTGGATGAACTAAGGGACCACCTGGGAGCTCTGAGGGTAAGAGCATTCTTATGGTCTGTCACTAAGTCCACTAATAAGGACTCAGACTTCATTAGTTCTGCTGTTCACAAGACCCCTCTGTTTTAACACTGTCCTTTTCCCAAGATGGTAAGGGATTGAGCAGCCTAGAACATAATGATCTCATTGACCCAGATGCCAGGTAACCGCACTGAGGAGTCTGATAAGCCCATAGTCAAAATATGAGATAGACACACATTCCTGTTAGTAGTATCTAATCTATTGGGAAAAAGCTGCAAGGAAATGTTTAACTGACCTTAATACTTGTATACCAAGCAAACAGCTGCCAAAAACACTCACTGAATTTCTACAGGAATTTTTTTACTTCACCAATGCTAATGTTCCCTTTCCAAAGATAGTTATAAGACCTAACATAGTTATACAGATTTTCTTTAAGTTGGTGCCATCAACAATCCTTCTTAGATGTACTTATAATTCTGTATGTGGAAGAAGTTGAACTGTGTAATTTATTTTTTTATATTTATCCTTATCCTTTGGAAAGTCCAGCTGCCCTTTTGAGTATCAGTTTCATAACGTGGATATTTGTTGAATCCTAGATATTACACTAAGAGACTGTAAACACAGCATACTGTTAAACTTACATAGGAGTCCAAAAACATCCAGGACAGCCATTTTCAAAATATCTCAATAGGCATACACTAAAATCATAACTGGTGCAATATGCCTTCTAGAAATGGTGTTCACATCCATTCCAGCAGTTTTGAAACAGCAAAGCAAACAGAACTGTGGAGTGAACTTTGAGCAGGATGAGCTTTTGTTTGTGCAGGGTCTATTGTAGTTCTCACCAAAGCATCAATCAGAACATACTCATATAAAGTACATATATTTATAAACACTTTTGTTGAAAGTCAAAATAGCCTTAGATTCTGCAACTGACAGATAAAATGGTTATAGAAGTTTAAATATGCTAATGAAGTTGAGAATGGTATAAGATGTGCAATTAATTCTAAGTGAATAACAGAGGAAAATTTATCAAACAAGGGAGGGCAAGGGCCTATGTAATAAGAATGGAGCATGAACACCCAGCTGAGGACACAGGGTACAGATTGACACTGTTTTGATCACTTTACAGTAGTAAGATAAAAATATATATACAAATATATGATGTGACTTTGTAATAGCCTAGGGGATGTTGTTTTGTGAAAGTATTGAGCATACGTAAGTATCGTGTACATGTAAGTTAGCACTTTGTCAGAAAAAGCATGTTAGGGCCATGCCTGCCTGACAATAAAAATGACTGAACCTTTGTAATGGGACTGAAGCCCAAGACTGCTGCCAACATAACGGACGCTAATCTTACCTGAGGCATGTATGCATTCAGATGGTACAAATAACATTCTGTGTGTACATCTTCTCTCCTCTACCAATGCAGCTGGCAAAACCAGTCTAAACTCAACCTTTATTTGGTAATTTACTATTTACAAACAATTGTAAACTATCTGCTTTATCTCAAAGCACAATATAGCTGTGCTACAGCACTCTCTGTATAGCAGTCTCACACCAATTAAAAAAAGGAATATTAATTCTTAATAGTTCTTAGCAGATATCGTATGAGAAAGAAATTGATCTTCAAGAGAATATTACCTTTGTCACTTAGGCTTCTCCCACCTTGGATAGTATGTCTTACTAGATAGCAGGATTTTAAAAAAGAGAAATCTTAAATGCTGGTATTTTACAGCATACTTTACATACCAAGGAAGAAAGAATTAAGACCAGCAAAGATAAATTGTATACATTTTCCTAGAGAAGTTTTAGAATTTTTTTGCATTCAAAATTTAACTGTACAGTTAATGCAAGTTTTGAAAAGCTCAAGGTCAGCATTTTAAAATCTAATATTAAAAATAAGTATATTATTAAGTCTACTATATACCCATCAAGATAATTTGCTGTTTTCACTCCTTATCTATTCAAAGGCGAAGAAATTAGTAATTTGTTAACAATTTTTAAAGCCACCACTCCCCACTACACATCTAATTTAACAGAACCTAATTTAATATTCAGCAAGATGAATATGAATGGAACAGGTATCTAAAGGATTTGCTGACACTTCTAATTGCTGACTAAAAAAACAAGAGTGGATTTAAATGTACTTAAATTATAAGTACTAAGTACAACATTCTGTACTTTTAGACTGTATTATTGTTTTGACTGTCATTGACTGTCCAAGATTAAAAACACACAGTAACAGAATACCAGGTTCCTGACTAGAAATTTCAATGCAACTCACAGCTTCTTCATAAATAACTGAACTTCAGAGAAAATTAATATTCAGTCAATCATTTTTAGACAATCAAAAAAGATGCATCTGACATTCTGAGACATTTAATCCACAAAAGTGGCATTTATCAATAATACATGTTGAGACAGTATTCTAAGAGGGAAAGGTGACACAGAGACTTTAAAGCTCTGGGCTCTTTAGAAGTGATTGAAAAAACCCAGCATGAAAAAAAACCCCAGCATGGTACCAGTAGGAAGCAGTGAAATTGCACTGATTCCTGGAGGCATTCCAAAAGTGGAAGATTCCCTCTCTGCAAGCAGTGATCCTTAATTGCATATCCTCTCACAAACACACAAATCCATTAAGATAAATAAAATAATCACTTAGAAGAACTCAAACTGACTAGATTTTATCCTAAAGCAAAATTTCCCAAATTCATCAAATTCCTTTGGAAATTATTTTCTTAGCTAAAAAAGTTCAAGAACTGTAATTTTCATTTTCAGAAAAAAAAAAAGGAATTAAAATGCCATGATGTACTTCTTATTCTGGCAAAAATAGTTTCTGAAAATTCTGGAAGATGAAATTACTGCTTTTACTAGGTTCTGTAGTCTGTCATTTATGTACGTCATTAAAATATGTGGTTTTTTCAAAACATACATACAATATTGAGCATACTTATAGAATAATTTAGCACAGGTTATTCTCAGAGCATGTTTTACTTATAATAAAAATGTGGATTTATATTTAATATATTCATAATTATATTCCATTTTATACAGTGCATCGTGAATTTCAGTTTGCACTTACACTTGATGCTTATTAAAAAAAAAAATCAATAAATCTGCTAGTGAAAAAAACTGCAACATGTTTACACCTCTCTAGAAAGCATGGACATGTCAAACCTATTAATCAAACCTGAGGGGTTTTTTTGAACTAGATAAGATCCACATTCCATGAGTATTATCACTTATCAGTAACTAAATATAGATATAGCCACAATTTCCTCTTCAAACTGTGCAGAACACAATGCTTGAAACGTAAGCCTCAGCTACAATTTTATAGTGGTGAATAGCATTTTCCTGGGGGGGGTTCTGACTGTGCTAAACCCTCCTCTGCCGTCAGTTAACTTTGTCTCTGTCTTTGGATAATACATAAGGGAGTATGTATGACATCCCTTGCTTGTCTAAGTCACGAAGAAAAATGGGAATCATACTTAAAAGTAAGTTAATTGCACTACTGATTCCTTGCTGAAACACTTTTTTCCTCAAAATGTTTCTTCTGTATTTAAAATATTTTGCAAAGACCAACCTATATTCAGTTATAACTGAGACTTATTTTAGGCAGAAAGACAGCAGTTCTTCTGGCCTGTGTAGAAAGAGCACTTTTTCACATTAACAGGGAGCTGGAAATGTTAAACAACGCAAAAAAACTGCAATGAAAGATTCTAAGAAATACCTGAAATAATGTAATTTTCAATACTTTGGCATCATTTGTGCATGGTCAATATAGAATGGTTAAAGCATAAATATTTCTAAAGGCAAGAAACAGGAAGAAGGCTCATAAATTTTCAAATAGACTGTGAATTTTCAGCCATGGCCCAACTTGAAAACCAAATGGTAAACAAAATTATTATTACCTCTTGATGATTTTCAGATGGCCTGTAACTGAGGGTACAGGGGAATCCAGTTCTGACAACCACTACAGTTCTTAGCAGAACAAAGAGCATAGGATATAAAAGGCTTTTGTTTGGACATAATCTTTAGGAGCCAGAATCAAACTAGGGTGATGCAGTACTTTGCATCTGGTGTGCGAACAATTGTCTGCTCTCTTCTAGTCAATACAAAGCAGCAGGTCCAGGGAAGGCAGAGAGGCCATCCCCGCTGCTACAGTTCCCGGGCCGGGTCAGCTCTACCAGGGGCCGGGACGGTTCTTCAGGTGCGTGGGTGTACTAATGGCAACGATGAGGCCAGAGACACCGGGGGGAATCACCTGCCGTTAACGTATAACGGTGCCACGAAGAGCTCCCAACAGACGCTATCTCCAACGGGACAAACGCGGCCCTGTCTCGCATAAAGCGAGGGCTGCCAGAAGTTACAGGGAAATGACGTTCTTTTTACCAGGGCTGGGGTTATCAGCCACCCCCAACCTCATCAGCGCACTACCGCACCAGTCCCTCCCGGCACCGGTCCCTGCCCAACCCCGCAGCCCGCCAGCGCCGAGCCCACATACGGCGACCGCCTCCGCCCCTCGTCCCGCCCGCCGGAAGGAGGGCGGCCAGCGCTGTCA
>WAAD01012268.1:0-51234 GCA_013389945.1 Fregata magnificens | reverse complement strand
GAGGCCGGGGCTAGGCCCGGGGGAAAATGGCTGCCGCGCAGGGCCGGAGGGCCGGTGCTGGGCCCTGGTGCGCGGCCAAGGCCGGCTCCGGCGCCTGAGGGGGCAGGGTGTCGGCCGGGAGGTTTGCGCTGAGGAGTCAAAGCCTCGCCGCCCCTTTTCCACCGCTTTTACGCTTCTGTTCTTTACCACTTCTTGTAGCGTATTTGCGCTGTACCAGGCAGGATTCCAACAAACGGCAAGACGGAAATCACGGCTTGTTTGCGCGTGTTTAAAGCGCTCACTTAGGATCTCTTCAAAATGCTGCTGTGAAAATCATCTTCCTAACTGCTCCAGCCACACTGCTCCTTTCAATCAAAGCAAATGTCCCCCCGAGCGAGTGTGTGAGCCAAGCCGTGAATTGGTGTAAAACTACGGTCAGTAGGCAAGCACCTTGAGTTTCCCTCTCCATCCCCTATAAAATACTCTCAGCTCTTGTGGTTTGTTGCTGTAGTGCAAAGGCTGGACATGCCTCGAGCAGGTTTTGCATCCACTGTCCTGAGTCTGCAACGCTGCTGCTGCAGGTGCGCAGCTGGGTTTCAGGTCAGCTCTTCCATATTATTAGACTGGTATTACACATAAACTGGTAGCCTGGTGTAGCCATCCCACTCAAAGCCACTGGATGTTAGAAACACTCACAAGCTTTATGGACTGTTTGCACCTCTGACAGTCTTATTTTATTCAGTCCGTACTTGTTCCCATTTTGAACTTGGATCTTCATACAACTTCTTAAAACATACAGGAATTCAAGCCTAAATCATATGTAGTGGGGAAAGAGATGTTCTGAGGGAAGAATTAGAACTGTTGGGGGTTTTTTGCCTCTAAGGAAAACTGAAAACTAAAGCTGCAGGCTACCACCTTTCCTAGACCACTGAGACTAATACTAGGGACCTCCTGCTTGTGGGTTATGCTCTGGTACTCTGTGCACGTGTTCTTAAACTGAAATTGTGGCATTGGCTTTTTAATACATATTTCATAACACTAATGCACATAGACAGAGGCACAGATATTCTGTTCCTTTCTAGGTAAAGCTCTGTCCAATCCTTGTTTAGGATTATGAACTTCAGCAGGTTTAGGAGTAGTCCTAGGTATAAGCTATTGAGCTTTTATGAATGTAGAAAGATAGCGTAGAAAAGAAAGGAATAAATTTTAAAACATTTAAAATGTTGACAATAAATGAAAATTGGTTTTGTAAATCATATATTGATCAGTAGGCCAGTAAGTACGTATTGTGGTGGAACATGGATTTTTCTCCTGTGCAACTGTTTTAAGTAAAACAAAGAACGGAAGAGGAAATTATCTTCTCTGTTGAATAGGATTTCTTATAAACTACCTACAACTTGGAAATGTTCATTCCTTACACTCTTAAATTGTTTAAATATTGAAAGACATCAAATGGGAATGTGTGATGGGATTGCGTTCAAGTAATTCTCCAATAATCAGGGTACTTAAATCCATCTCCCTCACCAAAAAGTGAGCAGAAATGCTCCTGTCAACTTCAGTGGGCTTTGCAGATGCTCTCTGTAAGATCTGAGATCAGAAGCTACAGCATGGAGCTTGATGTAGGAGGGGACATGGCTATCCTGGATTTTGTGTACCACACATCTGTTTTTCTGAATATTTCTAAAGAGTTGCATAACGTTGGCAACTGTGAAATAAACAGTTGGTTACTGCAATACAATGTAGTGTTAGTCATGATTTATCAAGCATACAGTTCTGAAATTTGGCTATGACTGATGCCCATTCAGTATAAATCAAGCAGGGAGTTGTAATGCATCACTGGGTAATCCTGGGTAACAGCATAGTACCCGAATTTCCTGGTTCTCAGAAATATCTACAGCTGATAGAAACTGCTGAGATTTTAAGATGGCTGTTTCCCTTTCCCCACGCATTACGCCAAGTGGGCTGGGTAACGTTGGAGTTGTTGTATCAATTGTTTTTACAGTTTTCTGAAGTGGCGGTTGGCGATTTCTGGGATAATAGTGTGGAGAGACTTAGCACAGCTGAGAACTGTGAATTTTAAAATTAGAAAACTTACATCATTTCTTGATAGAATGAATTGAAGACCTTTAACTTGGTCTACAGACTTCTTTATGCCACCTGAAGATAAAAAGGGTGTTAGGGACCTGGGAAAGGAGTCAAGCGTTTTCTTGGGACTAGAAGAATAATGTACCAAAGGAGTCCTGCAGGTAGAGAAGTAGCATTCGATGGAGAATGAAGACAATATTGATTGACTTTTCTTGGGTTAATTGTGGAAGGGGCAGCAAAGGAGAGAAGAAAAAGGAACAAAAGCACCATGCCCAAAAAGCCCTTAACACGCCCAAATGCTCTTCTCCCTGGTGCCTCCTAAGAAGCTTAGTGCTTGTATCCTCTGAGCAATACTGATTCACTAAAGAATTTTTTCTCCCTGTAAATAAAGAACAAGTTTCATGCTAATCCATTTTGACCTGCCATCGGTGGCCTAGAACAAACACAGCTGTGCTGGTTTTGGTTGCTGGTAAGCAATTTGGTGGCTAGAGTCAAATGCAAAAAGACTGGGAGATCAATGGTGTACGCATGGTGAATGTGGCATCTGAGTAATCTTGGTGTTTTGCCTCTTAATTTCCCCCATGGGAACGCTGTAGTGATTAGAGCAGTGTGGCATCCCAGAGGTCTCAGGGGAGACAATTACTGGAGCATGATGAGGGTATGCTAATTGTAGAAGGCTCTGAAGACTTGTTTTATTCCCTGATGCAGACTCTTTACCGGGAGTTGAATTTAATGATAAATAAAGGAAAACATTTTTTAAATACACGAGTATGAAACTGGGGGAAGAGAAGGGTTTATTGATAATACAACCTATTCAAAGTGAACGCTAACATTTTAAAATATCTGAATGGTTAGATGGCTGAATATAGACATGGAAATGTTTTCACAGTGCTGCGGCCAAATGTGTCGATACTCGCACAAGAGAACTTTCATGATAGTTTAAGACAGTGGAGGAACTGAAGGGAGCAGGTATTCATGTCACCAAAGGGAAAAAACAGGTCTGAGCGACAATATTGTTATTTCTCTTCACCATTTTGTCCTTTGGGATCAGACTCTAGCTATGCTGTCCTCCAAAAAACAGGTCAGCAGGGAAAGAAATTACTCAGCTGGAAATTGTAAAGTTTCTCAGGCAAAAGTTTTCAGCCCAAGTAAAGCTGAAGTAGTATGCCTGAGCAAGCAAGCAGCAGGTATCTATGAGAAGTCTAGTTTACAGAGAACAGCAGTGCACTGACTGTTGCATATTGCATAATCAAGACAGTTTAACCTGTTATTGATGCGATCGCTTGGGCTTTTATGTATATTGGCTTGTTACTGCTATTCCCCACTGAAAAACCTGAAGACAGAGCACCCTTAGTGGAAACACTTGATCAGTCTGAAACAGAAACTGATTGACAGAGGTCAATAGCATCAAGGTACAAGGGTTCATTATGGTCACAAGAGCCTCATATTCCCCTGTTTTTGGAGTCATGGGAAGTAGAAAAGAAAGGAAATAGGATAAAAGGATTTATTTTCCAATATGTGCTCCTAGGTAATGGTATGTTCCAAAAACCAAAACTAGATAAGCACTGCAAAAAGGCTGTCTGAATGGTGTTTTGAATTTTAAAATGTTGATAACCTTAAATAAAAAATGAATATTGCAACAGTGTCTGCATCCTTCCTGCAATTTCCTGGCAGAACTTCAGTAGCAGCACTTCTAAGACAGTGATCAAAATGCTGTCACACAAAAGCAACTGGAAACTATGTACTAAAGCTTGGTCAATTTATTTTCGCCTAAAATGGAGATCCAGAAGCTTTTTGCCCCAAAAGCCGTGCTGAGTATGAGAAGGAAAGCAGTTTGACTCTGTGGGAACAAGACTCTCAAAACCTCATGTCAGGGCTCTGATACCAAAATCATTAAAAAATCCAGACAAGGACCAAGACTCCCCTTTTGCGAGAAAGACTACGTGACTACACCGAGATACAGATCATTTATGTGTGAATTCAAACTCTACCAAAAGGAGTAGCAGGCATAGTTTTCAGTCTTACTGGCTAGTACCTTAATACATATTTGGTTCCACTGAAATAAATGGTATTTCTTGCATAACAGGATAAAGCACATGGTGAATATGCAGTTGTCCTCCTGCTCAGTACTTCAGAGCAGCCTAATCTTTCTTCATGCCTTAAGAACTGGTCTGAAAGGAGAACTCTGCTTGTCTATAATACTTCTCTAAACAGCTTTTTTCTTCTCCAGATTCAAATCTCTAGTGCATCATAAAATATAAAAACAGTTTCTACATAGCACATTAATTAAGATTCACGAACAAGGTCGCCATGGGCTGTATACAAATGAAAGAGATGATCTTTGCTGTGAAGGACTAGCAATTAAAACACAAAGGAAGAAAAAAGTGCACATCACGTTTTCATGATATACGATGAATGAGCAGATGACTATTCCTTCTAATAACACAACCTTATTAGTCTGTGCATAAGCTGGTATTTCCGTTGTCAGTAGTTAGACAGACAGGTCTCGAAGCTGAATTCAGTTTGGGAGCTTGTTCTATGGTTAGTATAACTGTTGGCTCAATATGGAAATTTTTACCCAAAATTGAATCCCAAAGCCATGTCCAAGGCTGCAGGAGAAACAATATCCAATAATCTCCAACTACTGCAGGTCAAAGTCTAACTGTAAAGCATCTTAATCACTTACTGCAGATACATGACTGGCCTATAAAACAAAAAGGCTAGAGAGTAAATGAAAGATTGGGGGAAAAAAAGTTGTGGGGGTCATCTAAGTGGAGTTTCCTTTGCTTGCAGAGTAGATTACTTGCTCCAGTGCCTTCATGAGACAGCAAGCCAAGGCTTTTAAAAATCCTTAATAGAGTATAAATGAAAGTAGAAGTTCTCCATGCGATCTTGTGGTGTGATGCTGGGATATTTGGCACTATGCAAATTGCTGCAGCTGGCAGGTGCTTCACCACTTGCTGTCATTTATTAGTTGAAGGAGCAGCAGGATGCCAAAGGTCTACAGTAGGTTGCCTGTGTGCTCCCAAGGGCAGTTAAGAATCATTTCAGAGTTTAGTTCCCCTCTTTTTTTAGAGCATCACAGACTATAAAAGTAAAAGTAGCTTGCTGTATCACTCTTTGCAGAGTGTTTTGGAATCACAGATTGCAAGAGTGTTTCTTAAGTTAACCCTGTGCTCAGATGGTTTTTTTGTTTCTAAGCAGAAAGTCCCATTCCAATAGCTTTATTTTTGAGTTGTCAGCTTACCTCTGTACAGCTGGTAATGTCACATAATCCACCGCTTCTGAAATCAAGAAACAGGGTCATAGGTAGAGCATTAGTTTACTACATAGCCTTGTTGGGTACAGTAATGAGAACACTCATTTTATACTGCTGGAGTTAGCTTTGAAGAGCAGGGATCCCATAATCTTTTTATACCTGATATTGTTGCAAATGAGAATAAATGTCCTCCTTTTATCTAGTAGCACACACCAGTCCTACAGCTGAGCCTATCTCAGCCTCACTGACAGTACTCACAAGTGGACTAGATGGACATGAACAGGAGTGCAGGAGGGTCTGATTCAGTTGTGCCTACAGAGCTCCATAGGAAACGTTTGTAGCAGGATTAGATGGCTGAATAAGCCATGAAGAGCAAGCTCCCTGATTAAACCTTTGAGGCTCAGCAGAACCCCTACTGAAGCTATTGCATATTTTGCTTGCTCAAGGACAACTGAATTTGAACTTTTTCTTTAAAAAAGCAAGTGGGCATATCGTGCACAGCCGTGCATAGAGGTAAGGAGTAATATGAACAGAGGATAGACGTCGGATCTCGGATTCCAGCTTCAATAGCAATGTCCTTTCAGTTCTTGACCAAATTATTTATTTCAAAAAGTACATCTCTCCCCACGCTCTTCTAATCGGTTGAGTAGGAAAAAAAATCAAACCACCTACTCTCATGTTGTAAGGACTGACTGTTCGAGTTTAAAGCATTTCAAGTGCTAAATATAATATTTGCAGTTCTGCAGCTCAGCTATTGGAGGATTCAATGGCTGTTTGAATACCAATAATCTCTTGGGACCCTGGCCAGGGAAGACTTCATTTAGTTTGTGTGGGAGTAGGATGCACAGCACTCCCCAAAATGGGTCCTCTAGCTTCTCTGCTTAATTCTCCACCTATATAAAGGAGATAATACACTTCTCTTCTGTAAGAAGTATGGAATTAATACCTGCCCTTCAGGGATCCCCGTAGTGTCAGTTCTTTAAAATCTTCTTAACAACTTGTCCTGAGCAAACAGGACATGTAGTAAACTGGGGACGGTAATAGAGTCATTCGGTCTCAGTGGATAATGTATGCGGTTTCTTTCCTGGAATGCCTGATTTTCTAGTTCAAGGGAAATAAGGGTGATGTCCTATTGACTCCCTAAGTGCTTAATGAAATACCTTCTTTCACCAGGAAGATTGCATAAGAACAGATTTTTGTCATGAAGTGTTAATAAAATATTTAAAATGAAACATGATGAAAATATGAAAGAATATGAGATTTAACAGACAAGTTCTGGATTAGTAGATGTAATCTGACATTATCACCTCTAGCTGCCTGGCTGGCATGTGCCAGAAGCCACAGCCACGGCAGCAGGGATAGCAGGGCTGTATGTGAGCCCCAAGATCAGCTGCCACAGTGCAGCCCAGTGACTTGGTCTGAAATCACTTTCATCCGGGCTCAGGCTGTGAACTGAGCCCCCGTCCTCATGGTGGGGGCTAGTCGCACAGTGGAGGAGGGTAATGTTGTGAAGAACACAACTAGAATGTCATCTCCGATCATTACGTCTCTCCGATGCACACCATAAAGAGCGAGCGCTGGGCCCCAAAAGGTTGGTGTGTATTGAAGGAATTGGAAAGACTCTCAGGTCTCACCCCATTTTTCAATAACTCTCTGCAGCGTAAGAGAGATGCTAGTAATGTTTCCCGTTGCTGCTGTTCGATGGAGTACAAGAGACTTTCAGTGGCACTGGAGCCAGGACTCAGGCTTCGAGTGCTACTTCAAGACCCGAATATATCAATTTCTTTTGAGAAGCAAGGGCAGGGAAAGATTGGTGTTGCAGAGAGTGGAAACGTACTCCAATGGGGCAGTTTTCTGGGTTGCTATGGTGAGAGGATGTCCTGCTGTGTTCTGTTGTAACAGCCTTAGAAATACAATGGCTAGAGTCTATTCCAGTGCAGATTTATGAGGATGCTGGAGCACTTACTCCAGAGCATATTTTTCTCCCCCCATCGCTATAGTCAGTTGTTGTCAACAAATGTTTGTAACTCTTCCTGTATTTTACTCCTGGGAATAGAACAGAAACAGACCCTTAAATCCAATAAACATGGAAATGGGATAAGCTTCCCTTCTTTAAAAAAACCTTTTTTTCTGTATTTTCTTTGCCTTTTACTCCAGATCTGAAGTTCTGGTTCTGGCCTCGCAGCTGGAGGCAGTTTGGGTCATCTCTGCCTACCCTTACCGCTCCAGCTCACCCCCATTTCATTTGATGAGAGATGAGGGCAGCCTCAACCAAAACCAGGTTTAGGCAAAGTACGGGCACTCACCCAACGTTCCTTCCCAGCCAAATTTTCCCTCCGTTTCTTTTATGTCATCATTCACAATTGTATACCACATACCAAACTAGATCAGATCGAAACCACTTTTTTTTTTATCTTACTGTGTTTGAAAAAATACTAGTTTTCAGGCAAATCCGTTTCCTGAGCTGGCTCATTGGCCTCATGTGACGTGGAGATGGTCAGACAGAGCAGACTTGAATCAATATAACGTCATCCAGCAACAAGAGCTGAATATTGTGGTTTAAGTTGTTCTTCTCTTCTGTAGGTGAAATATTAACTGTCTAACTCCTTCTCCTTTAAATTGTCTTTTTGGGAGGAAACAGGAGGGAAGAAGATAAGGGAAGGAGGCTTTTTTAGACATTGGCCTTCCCTAAGGAGAAAATATCTGCTTAGATGATGAGGAAATCATAAATAATTCCAATACAACCTGTAGAATAAATAAGGCATGCTAAACAACTCCATTTTAATTTATTTTTAATACCCTGTGGCCCCAGTAGGTGCACAGCTTCAGCAGTCAGTGTCAGCATGCACTCTGCCAGTCCCATGGTTTACTGCCATTGCCATCCAGGCAGGTTCTTATCGTTATTAAAATACCCTTGTGCAAAACAGAAAGCGAGGCATCTGGTCTGTGGGTAGGTGCTGGAAGCCTAGGGCCCGATAGCCCGCGGGACCTGGAGGGGCTGCTCACGCTGGGAATTCCTGGGCTTTATCATAGTTTGGAGGGTTGGGTTGGTTTGCTTTGCTGGCTTAGCTCCGTCAGAGGTTTGAAGAGACCGTACTTGACCACTCCTAGCACGACAAGTTTGGTAGCTTAGTGTTTACGATGAGTAAAACCTGGCGAGAAGATACCTGTGGTGTGTTTTCAGGGGCACCAGTTTGGTCTTGTTAGATATTTTGTAAACTACTTTTAGATTTGGGGTTTTCCTATGCCCTATACCCCTATAATCGTCACAGAGAGCAATGTGATCAGCTATTTGATACGTTTCCCTGCTTCTCATGAATTCTTACTATTCTTTTTCTGAAGTCATGCTTTGCTGCTGTCACCTCTTTTTTTTCAAAACTGAATTGTTCTTCCAGTCCACATGGCACATCATGTTTTCTACATAATGTTTTCTTCATTTGGGGGACAATTGTCATCATGTATCTCTTTTAAAAGGTGTGTTTGTGTTTATTTCTGTTGTCTAAAGATCACTGTGCCAGGTCCTTATCTGTGAATCAGTGGAAAGAGGTTGTAAAAATGCATATGGGCTAAGAAGTACCTAAATTTCCTTGTCTGGAGCAGGCTTAGTGTTTTAGCTCATGATGCGCACAGCTGGCAGCTCTAGGGATGTTGGGAATGAGGATGGTGGAGGAGAAGATATGCCTCAGTATACAGACATTGAACTGTTTGGGAAAAAGGATAGTTAATCTGTTCTAAATAGTAATACGTTTCTCTAAATAGCCTAGAAGCATCACATTGAGTTAGAGTTGGGAAGGGAAGAGATGTGTTGCTGGTTTTCATTTTGAGGGCTTAATACTGCAAATACAAACTTTTACAGCTGCTTTATCTGCATTCGTGACAGTTAGCTTATCCCTTGGCTTTATAGTAGTGTATGGTATTTTTATATTCACAGATCCATAGTTCAGCAACTGTAATCAAATAATTACAGATGCCATTAGCTGAGTTACTGCACTGATCTGGGTGTATTTCCATGGATAATAATTTAATAAAATTAGCACTTAACTTCTGCAGTCCTCTTCGCTGCACAGAAAGGAAAACAAAGTGAAAGTGCTACTCTTAACTGCCTTCATTAAGAAACTCCAGCCTTGATTAACAGGGTCTGAACATCCAAACATTTAGAACTTGTTTTCCTGAATTTCTACCCCCATTGGCATTCCCGGGAGGACATCAAATTAAAAAATGGAACAGAAACTCCGCATTTACACAAACCACACGTGGGAGGGGAGAGTGGAGCAGCGACGCCTCCTGCTCTGGCTGCACTCCTGGAGCAGAGAACGCGCCGAGCAGTTATCTTCATCAGACCTTTGGATGGCAGGCACGGTCATACAGGTAGCAGGTAAAAGGGGAAAGGTCTGTCTGTCTGCACGCAGTTCCTCTCCACCCTTAAAGCTTGTCTGTGAAAGAGGTTGCTCATCAGAAAGGTCAGGAAGATAGTGTATCAAAAACGTTGGGAAAGAACAACAAAGGGAAAGAAGGAAATGGATGCCAGAGTGCCTGTTAGTGTTCCCCTCCAGTGTCTTGGACACGGACAGAAGGTTCAAGTCTAGATATGATGATGGTTACCCCTCGTGATGAACTTTGTTCTTTAAAATTCAGTGGCTTTGCCTTACATGGTGTAAGTCATATAGCTTACAGGAAATGGCTCCTTAATGCGTAGCCACTGACAGCAGGAATTTGTGCTGCACTGCATTTGAACCAGCTTTAAACTCATATTTCTCAAATAGATTTGGGAACAATGGTATAAACTAGACACAAGCCCCACAGCTGCAGAGCAGTTGAATCTCTTTTGGTGTTCCCTCCAGAAACTGCTGGGGCAGCCTGAGATGCTGTCTCTCACCTTACCCAACCCCCCCAATTCTCTGAGCGTTCATATCCTTCACCCATACACACCGTAAAAAGTCAGAGTATTTAATTTATGTGGCATCCCGAGGGGACAGAAGCTGGGACAGTGAACCTGGCACTGGAGCAGATCAGGAGCATCCACTCCGTCCATTCCTGCGACGCTGCTGTGGGGCTGCCATCCTCTGGCTGGAGCCTGCTGCAGCCGTTCGGGCAGTGAACGTTTGCACATGAGAAAAAATGTACCTGAGCATTCAAGGGAGACTGAAACAGCGAAGAATCTCATTGTGAATGCAAGAGAACCGAAATGAAAGGATTAAAGCAATTAATGGATTCATTGCCAGCATTACAGTGGTCTGGACGCTTCTGACTTAGGAATTTCCTAAGTTCCCACTACAAAGCCTGCATGAGTAGGGCAAAGGAGGCTGACATCCGTCTCAAGCAGAGAGGCAAGTAAAGAGCAGCTCTTCCCTGGCGCACTCTCACAGAGCAGTGGCTTACGGACTTTCTGAGTCCAAGGTTTCATCCATTTCCGATAATAATTGTCTGTTAATTCAGGCTGCTGATCTGTCCCTTTATAAAGAAAAACAAAACTGTTGGGAAATTATATACTATGGGATTGTTTTCAGCAAACTAGACTCTAAGTAGCTTTTTTCCTTCTGTCTGGCCCAGGAGTGAGCGACACTTTGCCAATCCAGAAGGATACGGCTGTACCCAGGTGTAAGCGTGGGGACTCTGCCCTTCGGGACGCTTGACACTCCCCGGTATAAAACTTTGCGGCTGAAACTCTCTGCTCTGTGATAAGCAGAAAATCAGGCAGGTTTTCATAATAGTGTTTCAGGTAAGCAGGGAAAAATAAATTGGAATTCTAGATCAAGCCTTTTGTTGAAACACTACCCTATTTCTGGGTTTAAATCCCTTCTCATTCTCGGCCCCATCCTTGGATATGGTGCCTCACTTTCTATGCTGTGTATTGCTGTGTGCTATTAAGGGAATGTTATGTTCCACTCGAGAGGTGGTAAAGTGAAGATCATATAAATACTCAGGGAAGAGCTGCTTGAGATGCTTCAGGACTTAAAGGGCTATGAAGTTGCAAGCTCTACCAGCATGATCTCCTTTTATGGTATACATTTGTAACAAAATATGGTATTTTCACACTCAGATTTGACACATGGATTCCTTCCAACAGGAATAGAGAGATGGCATCGGTCATCTGTATTTAAAACCCCAACAGAGGAAGTTGCATATAGGAACTGGCATTAGGTAATGAGAGGGAAGATGCCGGTGATTCCTATTGATCCTCAAAGTGTGACCCTGAGCGAGTCCCTGAATCTTTCTGTGCCTCAGCCTGTGATGCTGAGACATGATTAGCATGTGTACTTTATCAGCAAGGATGTTGTGCAAGTTATTTAATGAATGCTTGCAAAATTATTTGCGGCATTTGAATGAAAGAGGCTGTGTTATTGCAAAGCACTGCTGTATTGTATAATTGCATATGTTGCAGGAAGCCTATGGCAAGCCACTTGCTTGCTCCCTGCTGAATAGCCCGTGAACAAATGATCTTTGTAGTGCTGGAAGGAAAATCCCGTTACACTGAAGCGTGTGGATCCTCTGTGTTTCTGGGCAGTTTACGGTTCCTTGTGTAGAACTCGGTGGTAGAAGTTCGCTGCTCTGTGCTAAGCAGATTTTCATAGTGGTGTCTTCTGACTTGAAATTATTATTTAAGCAGAGAAAAATCTGTCAAAGTCAGTAACTTCCATCTGAACAGCAGGGAGAAAATGTCACATTTCAAGCATGTTTCCATCAGGCTTGAGACTTTGCCACTGGAGGTATCTTTGTCCCAGAGAAGGATTGCAATCCTTGCATGTATATTGTTAGTCCTCTGTACTCCTCAGACGTCCAGCTGGAAGGTCATATCCGCGGATGTTTCTTATCTATTACACAGTACTGAGCCCTCCCGAATGAACCTGTATGACAGCGGGGAAACTGGTTGCTGGATCTCACTCAAGAGCCAGCATCCCATATTGCTTGTCTCTCCCTCTGCCACCTCTGACTTCAGGGCTGATGCCTTCCCTGATTTCCTGACCCCTGAAGTACACCATACACAACTCCAGCCAGGGCTTTGTCCTTCTGCCTATGTAAATAAAACAACTTTTTTTTTGATGCTTGCACTAGAATTCACGAACTGCAGCAGTGCAGAGAGGAACCAGTTCAGCTGTCACTTTTGCCACCAGTTTTTCTGCTAAGCAGGTGCCTTTATGTGGAGTGCTTCTGGTTTAAAACTTTACTGCATGCATCAGGCGGCTTGACATCTAACTAAAAGCACAAAAGTATTTACTGTTAAAGAAAGTCTGTAGGAAGTGGTCCAAGGACCAGCCCATGTTGAGCAGATGAATTCTTACTGATTTGGCCTTTTCCCCCTTTAACACACCAGTTTTATTAAAACTTCCCGCTCGTCTTTTGAATCTCGCTCTTACGTTTAGAGAAGAGGCTGTGTGTGTTTCGCCCTGTGCGTGCTCAGCGGGCGCAGGAGTGCCAGTCACGGCGTTGTCCCCCGTGGTGGCAGCGGTGGGAGCCTACGGCAGGTTCACTGCTGAGCTTTGTTCTCCCAGTGAATGGGAAATCCTCCATGGGGTCTTTATGTAGCTGCTTTCCTTTCGAAAGCGCCACGGGATCCGTGCCTGTGTGTAATCTGTTTATATTGGATGACTACAGTGGTCATTTCACACGTGTGTCAATCAGGCTTGAAGAAGGGGTTGAGTCTGGCAGGGACAGAAAGGAGCTGGAGCATGTGCAGAATGGGTATGGCTGCTCCTACGTGATGGGATCCTGCAAAGGCTACGTTTTGGGTGCGTGCTGAATGAATATGGGGAGAGGGCAAGCATTTAAACCCCCTGGTGTATGATCACAGTTTCTATGGATATACAAGTTAATCTGCTCTAAAAAGCGTTGTGAACTCTCTTTTGATCACTAGAAAAAAATATTTCATAAAAACTGCCCGTGGATCTAGGAAAGGTTCCCTGGGCTCAGCGGAGCAATCAGTAGGTGGTGGCAGGGCAAGGTGGGAGAGGAGGACAAGCACACTGGTACTCCCCAGCCCTTAGGGCAGCAGCTGGCAGGAACTCTCCGCTCTGCAATACCGGAGCACTTGTGCTCCGGCCCCCAGATGCTGGGTCAGAGCCCCAACACACCACGTAGCGCCTACATATTTCAGCTCTTCTTCTCTTTAAAAAACAACAGGAAAACTTCCCAGCAGTGCCCCACAGAAACAGAAAGCGGACAGAAAGTCACTTGGTGCTGGAATATTTGCTGCCAACTGAGCAGGCTTGACATGGGAAGATACAAATTTATGGAGCTGGACCACAAGGCTTCTTCACAAGCATTTCTGTGATCACATAGACATCGATGCACAGGAGTGTTGGGTGCATATTTTTTTAGTTTCTTGATATTTTACCTTCCTTTCTCACTGTAGAGGCTGAGAAATGCCTTAGAGCTGAATTCTGTCTTTTCAGGACAGTGACCACTATACAAACACCCCTTAACTTAGGGTTTAAGAGGTTTAACAAGGTTAATAAGGTGATAATCTATAAATAATTATTCTTTGTACCACTGCAGTTTGAAACAACCATGACTCCAGCGTGACAGTTTGAGCTGTGCTTTAGACAATATGTTGTCAAAAATCAAGTCTTTGACTTTCTGTGAGTAAATGTGTGCCTTGGGCAGTTCGCAATCCACCTGGTGGGCTCAGCAGTGGGTCCCAGGGAAGTGCCAACTTCCAACTGCTCGTTCTGATGCTCAGGTGAATTTGATGGGCTTTGCCGCTGACGGAGCCGAGACTTGGAGAAAACTTGGCAAACATGAAAAGACTCTGGACTACATAAGGCCTTGGGCTAACCTGAGCCCTCGCTCTTCCAGACACGAGAGCGGTGGTTCCCTGCTTGTGCCAGATCCGGCACCGGGGTTCAAACACATGCTCTGAAATGACCCAGCTGAAAACTGCTTTGTGTGCTGTAAGGCACTTCCAGGTGTGTACAGGCTCTGCGGGACAAGAGCTCCTGTGTGGTTCGTGCACGTGTATTTGTGATCGAGAAGCCCTGGAGCGAGGTGGGACAGCCCCAGGGATGGGACGCACTGAGCATCCCCAGTCGCATGGGCTCAGATCTCACCGTGCTGTACTGCATGAGACAAACCCAAAGTTACTAAAGGCCAGAAAGCTCGTTAGCTGGGAAAACTCATGCACTTAAACGGGCAAAACTCTTAATATCTTTCAAGAGGAAAGAAATCTGGGAAAGCATTTCAGATTTCTTCTTTCTGAATGCAGATCTAATTTTTTAGGCCAACTGAACAAAATGTCTGTCTAGAGAGCTCCAGAAGGAGGAACAAAAGTAAACTATGAATATTCAGCTCTTGATTTCAGGTTTTAATAAATGATGAGCTCCGGGAGAAGTGTTTTTTCTTTCAAATATCAAATGACTTGATTCATTTTATAATTTGGTTATATAGCGCTTGTCACCTTCTATCTGGATACAGTACAGCAGTCTCTGGCAACGCTTTAAGATGACACATCCCAAAGGAAATTGGGTCCAAGGGTCTAATGAGGAACAACCACTCCCCCGTGAAAGCTGAAGTCTGTATCTCTGTATTTGTGTCTATATCTATAAATAAAATTTCCTGCACAGGAAGGTCTGATGTGAGACACGATGTTCAAAGATTACTTGACCTATATAAAAATCACTGAGCACTCTGGTGACAGCCCCCGGAGCAGGGTGATGGGTAGAGGCTCACTCTGCTGCCGTTTGCCTGCAGACCTGCAGCGTAGGCTCTGCTTGCAGCGCTGCATTGATCAGGACTGCCACGCAGCTGCCTGCCAGCCAGCCTTGCACGGACGGAGATCTGCCATCCGTGTTTCAGAGGCACACCTGGCACACCTGGATGCTCACTGGAAGCCAGGCTTCTTGAAGATGTGCCTTGTGGCACGCCCGGTATCACTGGCTTTGATTGAAAATCTCGAGGTACAGATACCTCCTGCTCTAAGGGAGGTTACTGTGAAGCCAAAGCAGACTTAGGCCCGTGTAAATTGTTAATGTTATACTTTACTGATGTTTACCAAGAAACACACGTGGCTACATGGTGTAGTGTATTGGCACCACCTGAGCATGCCTGATGCGATTAGCGACAGGATAGCTATGATGTGTTGCTGGCTCCGAACATGCTCCTGAGCACACTGGTAGAATAAACAATAAAGAATTACTCCGCTAGCTTAAAAATTGCCAATTGTTTTTCAATCTTCAGAGGCAGTTTTCTGGATGGATAAAAATAGGCGAGAGCTGAGATCTCTCTGGGTCCTGGAGCACTCAGGCTGCTTAGTGGGAACTGAAGGAAGGAAACAATGCGAGTTCCAACTGTTGCACACAGAGCTGATGGAAAGAAAACAATTCTGCTGATCATATATGTGCTTGTGTTGTGAAGCTGAATTACAGGGGACTGGGAACATGCAATGCACTGTAAATTCCCTTTAGTTGTTACTGAGCTGGGTGTTATCCACTGCTGAGGAGGAAGAGGCCTCAGCTCTTACAGCAGCAGCATATTTGTATTGCTGAAGTCATGTCGCTTGCAGTGCGCCGGCTCGCGGCAGCGGTGGTGACGGGAGCTGCCGGTTGGCTCTGGACTGCTCTGTGGGGTGTTAAGTCCATTATAAACTCTGCCTTTCCTGGTACGGCCATAAAAAGTGCAATTTGCCAGGCTAGGTGTGAAATACATGATGAGCTTGGGCAAACCCCCTACATACCAGCACATCGTTATTATTTTAAGTGTTCTGAAACGGGAAGAGCTGTGCTCACTGATTTACACCCAAAGCAAAACACCCTTAAGCAAAGTGACCATTCAAATGACTGCTGAAGTGCCTGACTTAAAATAGGTGTGCAATATCAGGGTACCAAAATGTCCCTCCACCTCGCTACCTGGGATCTGCAGGAGCGGGGCAGCTGGGGCTGCTTTGGCTGAATAAACTCTGGTTTGAGTGTGAGTGGTCGGTGGGTACCGTCTCTCCACCAGGTCCCCAAAGTCTGCAGCAAGTGATTCCCCTGGGAAGGACCATTAGGAATTGCACAGTTTATAGTATGTTTGGGGGGGATTTTTGCTAAAACAGATCACTGATACATTCTTCCCTCTGGATAACGTCTTACCTGGTGTTTGATAGGAACTTCACAAGCTTGCTGGTAGTGTGAAGAGAGGGCTGCCTGTTGCCAGCTCTCTGCCAGAGCCACCTCGCAGATGTTCCCTTCCCGAGGACAGGGCACCCCAGTGATTACCGTGGGAGGAACAGCCCATTCACCTGGCCTGACCGACCTGGGGTTAGGTGCCAGGAGTGCTGGTTTGCTTTGGGCTGCTGGGCTGCGAGTCATGACAGCTGCTCTGCAAACACCAGAGATGCCTCTGCCATCTAACAACGTGTATAATCACTGGCTGCTTCAAATTGGTTTTGGCATAAGTAATTTGAATCAAATTGTCTATTTGTAGAATTTAACAAGTCATATATTTTCTTAACTAACTATACCTTAAATCCCTTTTCAGACTTCCAGATTCAATAAAGGGATAAGACTATTGTCTTCTATTGGAAGATCTCAAAGCGTATTTCCAGGAGTAACATGTTCATTTTAGAGACGTTAACTGTGGCACGGACAGTTTATGCGAGCTTCCCCTGCTCACACAGCCGGTGTAGTCCTAGAAAGAGACACAGTGTTCAGCCTCTACTACACCAGCACCGCACTGGGTAACACTTTTGAAGCCGTGGTGTTACACCAGGAAGCAATGTTTTCACGCAATAACCTTGGTTTAATAATGGAGAACTGAGTCCAGCCTTAAACCAAACTATCTCCCAAGTAATTTCGTGGGAAGAGCAGATCCTCTGGGGAAAACATCCACATAATAAAATAAGCAGATACTACTCCTGCAGCATGCCACAACACGCGAGACGTTTCATGGGGGAGATGAAATACTGGCAGGGTGACGAATGGAGCCATAGCTGCTACGCTTCCTCCAGAGCCACGTTCACAGCTTACAGTCCTACAACCTACATCAAGCTTCTTCTCTTACTTTGAGAAAATTGGTTCAATTCACTATTTTCCAGAATGTTCACAATCCCCGGCTGGGAATATTTAACAGCACCAGGCACAAAGCTCTAAAACCAAGCTATTTTTCTGTTTTGCTCTGAAGGCACGTGGAGGGCACATGTGTAAGCAATCAGGCTGCGTGCCCACCATTCTTCACCAGCCTGCTGCTGCGCTGCCCTGCCGGCCTGCTGGGAGGAGAGGGCAGCAGCTGGACTGGTCCTGCACCGCTCACACACAGCCACGCAGCTCTCGTTGCCTTTTCTCCTCCAGACAGCCACACTAGCAGACTTGACCGAGCCAAAACAGAGATGAGCTTTATCTTGCACTTTTGTCAGCAAATATTCATCTCCATAGCAAAGGCGCTCCCTGCTCACACAGGCACGGATGTGCTGCCTGCCTTAAGGAATTGATGTTTCACTGACTGCTGTAGCTGTGACACAGGAGTTTGCTCAGTAGATCCCAAAGCAATGCGATCTCTACCTCTGCTTTGAGGAACTTGGTTTAGTAGCTGTGGAAAAGCGATCCCCAAATACAATGAGATGGCATGAGTGGGTTCTGCACTGCTGGTTCCTGATTTCAAGAAGTTGGCTTAATCTGTGCTCTGACATTCTTCATTGACAGGGGAAATCTTGCTTTCAAGCCTGCTGTTTTCTTTGTATGTAATGTACAAAACATCTTCCTAATTCATGCACTTCACAATGCATACATTTTCCTATTTTCCCCAAGAACTATCTTTATAAAAGATTTGAAATGCTGCATTTCTTAAAAGTGTTGCATGTTATTAAGACTTAAAATTTGATATTGAAAAAACCCCCTAGTCGATAAACATCATTTTCATAGCCTGTGCATCTGGAAGGTTTTTGTTAAACCCCCTGAACACAGGATCAACTATAAAATCTATGTTGCAATAGTCTACAGGGCTTTCCTTTTTTGTTGAATCGAATCATCCTCGAAACTTCTCAAAGATCTTGAGAGACCTGTGGCCACAGCCACAGGTAAGAAGGTGGTTCCTAGAACACAGAATTAGCTTAAACCCCAGTGTGACAAACCTAAAGATGGGATATATTTGCTGCTGCTCGTGGTGGCAGCTGGATTCTCTTAGCTGCATCTGGGGTTTAAGAAACCTTTGGATGAGCCCTAGAACTAATGATACTGCAAAGGAAGATTTGGAGTATCTAAGCTTCAGAAGAAAGTTTAGATCTGCTTGTTGTCCTTGTGGTTACCGGTGGAGCTAAACTCTGGGAAGAGATGCATTTAGACTTTGTGCCAGTTACATATATACTGTAACGCAGCCAGTACTCAATTCTCAGGATCCCATGATGCAAGAGTTTTTTAAGCATATGTACACGGTTGCGACTTCTGCAAGACGGCCTTTACTTTAATCCCTTTCCCTCCAGCCATTGTGTCGGCGCTGCATTGCGAAGTCAAAGGAAACGGTGTCTCTTCAGGGCACCTGGGAGCGGGCAGGTGCAGGGGCACCACTCGGTGCTGCTGAGACAGAGCTGGAAGGGCACTGCTGGCTCTTCTCCTGTCCCCTGTCCCCGCCTGCCTGCCTGTAACAGCCGAGCCAGTAGCTTTCAGAAAGTATTGTATTTACCCTCTATGAATTTAGATGCCTGCAGTTCCTTGACTCATCTCTGTTTATGTCGCTTGCAACTGGGAAAATTCCCAGCTGGGATCCCCACATCCATATCGGGGATGTGCAGTCCCTAAAAGCACCTGGTGGTCCTTATCCACGCACACTTACCCAGCCCCAGTGCGGCGATTTTAAAAACTTCCCTTGTCCTCTCCCTGCTGTCACAGAAATCGTCTCTAGTAGTTTCTGCACCAGCGGTGGTTCTCCCTGGCCTGGGAGAGACTTCACCCGGGGCTCGCCCGGCCCTGCGAGCCGGGTGGGAAGGGGGTAAAGCACCGGGGGGAGCCTCGGAGCTCNGCTGTCCCCGCTGCCCCCCGCTGTCCCCGCTGTCCCCGCTGCCCGCTGCTGCCCTCCGCTGTCCCCGCTGCCCCCCGCTGCCCCGCGCTGTTCCCTGCTGCCCGCTGCTGCCGCCACCTCGGTGTCCAAACCAGGGACCAGAGCCGGGTATCCAGGGCTTCCCCAGGTTACAAGGAATATTTGCAGATAGTGTGTATCCCTTGAGTCAAACGCTGCGTATGGAAAGAGTGTTTCCCTGGTGATTCTAAAATGATTTCGTGTAGCTTTCGGCTAAAACAGATTTCCTCATTTCTTTAGCTTAATACCCACCTCTAGGGAAGGAGAAGGGTGGTCAGGCTTCTGCACAGGCTTCCACGTACCGACCTTTCAGGGGTTTTTTAAATTGTTTTAAAATTGGCCCCAAATATATTTAGAAATTCCAACAAATAACTTTTCCTCCAAAATAAATTCTGCCTAGCGCTGCGTGGGTTATTACACCATCACCCCAGGCACTTCAAAGTAAGAAAATGAATAATTAACCATAAATGTGACTTGAGCACTAACTACACTTACACATCGGCAAAATTTCATAGGGAACATTTTCCTCTACTAGAAACCATCAATTTAAATCCTACCTGCTGTTTTAAGTGGGAAATTTCAATTTACTCTAAAAGATTATTAAACGCTAACGTAACCCTAACTTTGGGAATCCGTTTAAGTGTGTTTGTTTCCGTGAACGAAAAGCCTTTTGGAGTTAAAAACAACCTGAGTTATGTAAGGAGTGAATTAGAGAAATACTATAGAGAGTAATGCTGAAATATCCATCCGTTTGTGCATCGCTGCTCTACGTTACTTGAAGGGCCATCCAGCCCCCCGCTTACTAGTTGTTAATGAGAAAAGGTGATGGGCTTTTCTGCGGGATACAGAATGGCATGGGCTGCGAGTTAGCACGTGTGTCCTGTGAGGCAGAGGGAAATGTCCCTTCAGGATGCCGCAGCTATTGCAGAAGAGCAGAGCTCACCTGTTACCTGGCACTTGCAATTGTGAGCACATCTTTAGCACAGGTTCTAGCCCACGTTTATTTTGCATCTTATTTCAAACTGCAGCTTCCGCTCCTCTCTTCATTTCCAACACTGCGTTCATCGGTACTCTGCGTCGTTTGGATCCTTACGCTGCAAGATGTGCTGGCAGTGCCATTTCTATGAGATGGTGCCAAAATACAAAAGTTTTTCCAGGTACCTTTCTCTGGGTGTTGCGATGCTGCTGTAGGGAAGATTCCACCTCTTACCATCGTACTCACTCTGAACATGACAAAATAAACGGGCCTCCAGCTGCCGCCCTTTTGGGAGGGACACGTTTTGCTCAGGAGGGCTCTGCCTGGCCCAGGAGCCCCAGGGAGGTCCCTGCCCAGGAGCTCGCCCAGCCCGTGGCACACAGCCCGGCACCTCTGCCAGCGCGGACGGCAGCTGGGGCTGCCTGGAGTTCCCTATCTCCTTGCAGCCAAGCCATGGCGCTGACGGAGCCTGCTGACAAGCGCGGCGTGCTGTGCAGTAAGCTCACGTTGACTGCAGCCAGTGTGGAGGGCACACGTCTGCCCAGAAACACCTCTTGGGAAAGGCCAGTAAAGGGAATACAAAAATCCAAAGAAATAGTGAGAGGTTCATTACTGGACTAAACCTTCTGGTTGGCTGCGCTTGTGCAAGGTGGCTGCTGTGTTTGAAACAAGAGGCGTGCAGTGTATGGAAACCTCTGGATGAGCAGATCTACCCCTGAAGTTCCCCTGGGACGCCTGTGCACACCGTGCTGTCTCCCCGCAGCCAGAGCGGTCCTTCCCTGGCTCAGCCTCTCCATCACACCACTTCTGCAAGGGGAGCAGCATATTTATTTTCCTATTCCTGCTTTCAACCATTGTACTGCGTTGCGTATGTCTGCTTCATCCCTCAGCTTCCCAGGGAGTGGTTTTGGGGAGGTTGCTCTTTGGGCTGGTGGGGCTCATCCTGAGAGCAACCGGCCAGCCCAGTCCGTGATGGGGAGTGCTTTTGGCCGAGCACTGCCTCTAGAATCACAGAGCTTCCCAAATCACTTGCCCCTCCTCTGAAAGAGCAAGCTGCAGGTTAGAAAAAAAATGATGCGGAATCTGGGTGGAAATTCTCACATATTGACAAGATTCCAGCATGTGGAGCTTTAAAAAAAATCAAAAAACCCAAGCACACAAAATATTGTGAAATGCCTCATACAGTAATTAAGAATTGGCAGCACTGCGGGAGCTCGTACACCTGAAAGGCTTTTCTCGCCTGCCAGCCTACTTCAGGTACAAATGGTTGGCTGTTGTTACCATTAAGATCGAAAGATAAGGGGGAGCTGGCAGAGCCCAGGAATGCAGGCTGTTAAGCAGACATCTCCCACCCATCTCGGCTCACAGGGTTTGGGGCAAGCAGCTGCCCTCCCCGCGGCTAGCGTCCCCGTCAGGGGTACACAGAAAGTCCCCTTTTCATTACAAGAGCTCCCCTTCGGACTTAAAGCTCTTATTTACCGTTTTAGCTCTGCAAATCCCGACATGCACTGGTTTTAGCTTCCGCAAAGATGGGCCATGGTTTACTTTGCTCCTGAGACTGATGTCCTTGTGCCTGCGCGGCAGAGCGGAGCATCCTGCCGCCTTCTGCTCTGACTGGCAACGTTCACTCGCTTGACATAAAGCGACATTTTTTGGGCTAGAATCCTCGTGTAGCAGAGGGGACTTGCACACAATACCTGGTACGGGCTCCTTGCAGGCTGACTCGTTTAATTGTCAGCAATTCTTGTTAAGGCAAGACTGCAAAGGTTTAAACACAATCTTCTGTTCCTCCCAGTTCCTGCTGAGCACTCGGATGTGTTTAAATCCCTCTTGGTGACTCTTGAATTATGAATGTGTTAAGATACAGAGTATTTGTCATTGTGCACACTAAATGTTTGTATCGGTGCCATCGCCTGCGGCCAAAACAATGAAACTTTCTTCTCTCCAGAAGTGGGAGCAGAGACGGCCCTTACAAAGCTTGGCTCTGTTTAACATCAAAGCGGGTTTTGCAAATTTAAGATGAATTTGGTAGCTCTGAGGAGGTCGCCCTTCCTGCATCACTGGTCTCACCTCGGAAAAATCTTGTGCGGAGTTAAAGCCTTTCGGATAGGGATTCAGCTAGGGGGGATCCGGGGAGCGCGGCCGTGGCAGCCACAGGCCCGGGGAAAGGCTCTGCCTGGTGTTTGGCAGCTCGGCACTAGCACCGCTTTGGAGGGAAGGAGGGAGCTGGTCCTCTCCCAGACCTGTCAAATGAAGGGGAGAGAACAGCAGACTGGCATTGGGGACCAAACTGCGTCAGGGTGGCTGTATCCCACATGCCAGGCGCTTTGTGGCAGTGGGGGAGTGCAGAGACTATCCATCGTCATACCCCGACGCTGTTGCCCAGCATTAATTCAGAGCAGGTTTAAGGTAACAGAGTTATTGTGACGTTTTGATGAAAGCCACTTCCGCATGGTCACAGCACCCCAGAAAATCCCTTTCCACCAGCAACGCTGCGTGTCAGTGAGGTGCGTGCATTGCAGACCATGACGGGCAGTGGCGAACTGGATCTGTCCCAGGGACGGCTGCGTAGCGGCCTGCTGCGCTCCCCGGCCAGCTGCACCCGTGAGGCTGAGAACAGGGCTGTTTGTTTGGTTATGACAGACAATATCCCTTTTCCTTTAAAGAAGTGTGAAAGGTCTCAACAATGGGCACTTCCTCACCAGAAATATTTCTCGCCAGTGTGTTTGCCTTTAGGTGCTGCATAATCCTTGGCTCGGGATCTTAGTTCCTCGGCCCCTTAGCTCCTCGGTCCCTATGTAGCATACCTAGAGCAATATTAAAAATCCAAGTGGAGCAGCTTATGTTCTTAAATTGGGTTTGATTTTTTTTCATTGTGCAGCTTTACAACTATGTCCTTCTAATGAAATAAGAAAACCAAACTATGATCCTGAATGACTAATGCCATTGAAAAGGCTTCTAAAGCAGCTGTTCCTGGGATAACCAGTGGATGAATTATGCTTCCCGGGAAGAAATAATTTTCACAGACCTTAATGCTGATCTTTCACATAAAACCTCACTCCACTTACCTGTTAGAGGGAACAGAATCGCTTTCAGTTACACATAATTTTTTTCAATTACATCCATTTCAATTACACTTAACCCACTGACTTCCAATACCTTTAGGTTCAAATAATTACAAAGTCTTGTCACGTATTAAGATTTTGCATTTCATCTGAAAATATCCATCTAGTTCAGATAGCATGCCATCTAGTTTCCTTGCTAAAGCTGCTTCACAGACTCAGGTAAGACAAATATTATTGCCAGTTCCATTCCACGGACTGAAAAATGGAGGCAGGGAGGAGATAAGGGCTGCACGGGGGGACTGCAAAGGGGGGTGGCAGGGCTGAGCCCGGCCCTCCCCGGTTTTGTCTTCTTGTCCTTACAATGGCCCAGCCAAGCCTCCTCCTTAAACGCAGGCTGGTTTTCTGGACCGCTTCAGGGACTGTGTGAAAAGCCAGGGGAACAAATGTAAAACGCAGCATGTGTATTTAAGGAAGAAAGAAGATTGAAAAGGTATGCACAATAATGCTGAGTGCTTTGGAAATCACGGCCATTAGGTCAGATTATCATTAAATCGCTGCCTCGAGCAGAGCCCCAGGGGCCTCAGACCAACCCAGACAATATCTGCCTCTGGCCCGGGGAGCACCACTAAACCTGGCCCTTGCCCACTAAACCTGGCCCTTGCCCACTAAACCCGGCCCTTGCCGGGCTGCTCGGCCGGGCTTTGCCGGCTGAGGGGCTTTAGCAATCACAGAGATGTTCGCTCTGCGCTTGGAACACTCAAACCTGCCCGCAACTTTCCATTCAAGTACTAAACTTTCGCAAAATAAGTAAACATCTACCTATTGGCCACCGAGAGCTGAGACATGAAACATGGAATTAAGCAATTCATAATGTTTATCTTTTGGCATTTTTAGAAAATTACAGTCGCTAAAGGAGAGTAGCGAGCTCTCATAAATTTCCTAATCCATTGAAGTCAGTGCCATGCTGAACTGTTGGGTTGGCAAGGCAAGAAGCCAGCTTACATAGGAGAATTACATCACTGTCCCTCACATCATCCCATCATTAGTCTTAAAATACAATACAGAAATGCCACTAAACCAAAACTAACCCAAGTAATTTACTTGCACCCGCCAGATCTCATGGACCCACGTGGGTTCTGTACTCTTTAGTTTTCAGGTATTTCAGATGCTGCATTAGATGCATCTAACTTATTGCAGAATCCTGCTGCCTGGATGGGGCTTGGGGGCGGTGTGAGCGCAGTGTCCCCTCCCCTCGGGTGGCTGTAGGGAAGCCAGCACCCCATCTGTAAGCTTCCCCTGGGATGAACGCTTGGTGAGAGCAGAGGGGGCTCCCCAGGGAGCTGCCAGAAAGGGGGTGCTGCTGGGGGAGGCAGCAGGCTCTGCCTGAGTCTTTGGGGAGTGGGCTGTGAGCAGACAGACGTACGGACCCAGCTGGCCAGCTGTGCGCTTAGGGGCTCATTTGGACCCTCTTTAAGCAAATGTTCTTAGCCTGTGTATCAACTCACACATGGCCCTTTCACAGATGCTGGATGAGGTGACCTGGAGGGGGACTCTGCTGCTAAGCTCAGCAATTATCTGATGCCCAAGCACTGGCTGGGAGCAGCAGCAAACAGACCATTTAGTTCCAGCTTTTTAGAAGTTAGTTCTCCAGAGTCAAGGAATGACTACCCTCTACAGGGAGGGAAACGGCAAAAGAAATTAATATTCTCCAAGGCAAGTAAATGTTCCAATAATATTTGTCATTTAGTCAAATGACTGCCATGAAAGCAATGCTTCCTGAACCTCTTGAGAGGGGTTTCGCTTTAAGCACAGAGCTGACTGACAATTAGGAGACCTGCGATTGATGTAATGAGAAGGGGTAACGGAGACCCCAAGGAATTCAGACTCACACAAGGACAGAAGTACCAGGACCGGGATCCCCATGAAACTGAGACAATTCTACTAGACATCACTGCTTTTTTTGCGGAAAATCCATGGTAACCCTGCCACATTAACACTATCAGTTTTGGAAGTGAGAATCACTCAGTAGCTCCAGCCAAAGTGCATAAGATTTTTTTTCTGTTGGCCAAGAAGACATCAGAAATCATCAGTGTTGCCTTGTTAATTCTTAATGTCCAGATGCTTTTGCACTGAATCTTGAGCGTTGACCACCCGGGCCAGCGGGGCTTTGCACTTTTCCCTTCACATGTGATTTATACAGGAAAGGCGACTGAGGGTAAGGATGGAGTACATCTCCCTGCTTCATATCAAAGCTCTTTATGCTGGCACAGGTTGCAGAAAAACATTTAGCTTTATACTATAGCTATAGTTAGAACAAGGTTTAGGAGACATAAGTAGCTTCACTTTAGAAAATTGGAAAAGTGCCTCCTTGGGAATAGGGCTGTGTTAGCAGGGTATTTTGGCTGACTAAGTGAATTTGCATGCAGATTTTGCTGCTTCAACAAAGCAAAAGAAAAGATTTTTCATCCTTTTTGGCTGTTAATTTTTCCAGAATTTGCCTGCCAGGGTAACCGTCCAGGATGGCGAGCGATTAAGATCTGTTTTGCAAACAGAAGTGTAATGAGGTTTTAATATCTGGCATTTCCACAGCAATACCCTAGAATCCCCATAAGATAAATACACAGTCAGGAAGAACAAGAGACATATCCTGGGTTGTCACCAAGGAGTCCCTGGCTTCAGTGCCTTTGTGCGGTTTTTAAAAAAAATGAATTGAGATGTAAGATTACAATTATCCGTGATGGCAACACAATGCTCATAATGAGAAAACAATGCTCTTTGGGCTTCAACCCAGAGCAGCATCCGCCTCTTCCTCTCTCCATCCCTCTGACTAGCTGAATTAAAAATGAAATATGACCCGGAAGAGCAGGCGCGGTGCCCATCGGCAGAGGGAGTGCTCCCAGCTGTGCCGTGCCAGCCCCGCGGCCCCGCTCTGGCGTGAGCCGTCCAAAGGCCCCCGCGCCGTAATAAAGTGCATTTTGGGCCCACGCCAGCACCCGCCCAGGAGGATATTGGATTATTTTTTGCTTTGACAACAGGAAGTCTGAGACAAGGCATTTCCCATTCTTGTTCCAGCATTATATGAATGGCCTTTAAAAGTGTTGTGGAGAAGTAAACACAAAGGAATGTCCCACAAAGGAATGGTTTTTAACAATGCCTCTGTTTTCTCTGCGTTCAGCTGCATGGCTGAGCATGCTCCCTCGCAAGTCAGTGCAATTCTGCTCACATCATAGCGTGGTGAACTTCTTCCTCGGTCCCCTCCTGTGATGTCACTAACCATGAGACCACTTGCACTTTAAAAATGCCCTTCGTCTGGGGCTCTAAGGCTAATGATCCTCACCTGGCACTCGGGGGCACATTTCCAATAGTATGTGGAGGTTTAGATCCAGACCTGTATTTCCAGGCGCTGCCCAGATCAAATGTTTAATGCTCGCTTCAGTCATGGAGGGAGCATCCCAGCCATGCTCAGGTCTCACTGTTGAGGTCCCACCCCCTCCTAGGTATGGTTGAAGAGGTTTCCACTGTCCTTGATGTCTAGGAAGAGCCTCTCCCAACTCTGACCCTGCTACCTGACCCTTCCTGGCTCCTTTCCCCTTCTGCAATCCCTCCTTCCCCCACCTTATCCTCTTCTGCAAACCCCTTTTCTTCCCATACCTCTCTCCCTACCTTAATCTCTTCTTCCACTGTGCCTCTAAAGTAAGATCTCGTGTTCAGTACCACAATTTACAGCACAGCTTAGACTCGTCCCAATCGTTGTATCAACAGCTGGACCTACAAGAGTATAGCTGATGCCTTCACCATTGCCCATTCCCTCCTCTTCCTCACCCATCAGCTACTGAGTGAGACAGATGTTGGCTCTGCATCTCAGGAAAAGAGGATCTGTTCTGAGACCGACCCAAGGAGGGAGAAGGACAGGGTTTGCATGTGTTAGCCCTGGACTCTCTTCTTGACAGAAACCTGCTCTTGAAGCAGCTGCTGAGGCTGTTTTCAGCTGGAGTCCTCTTCTGAGCAGGTCTCAGGTCTCCCAAGTCCTGTCCTGAGCAGACAGGTTGAGTCCCATCTTTCTGAATATTCTTAAAATAAGAACAAAATCCATGTCAGAAACAGTAAGCGGTAACTTCTTTGGGGTTTTGTTTGTTTGTTTTTTAATGATGACTAATGACAAAGCTCAAAGTTTTCAGCTAATTCTTGATTACAGTCCTGATTATGGCTTATGGTCTATGTTAGATCCCCCTGTTCACACTTGCACTACAAATCCGTTGCTGACCGTGTGTTAAAAAGGGAATTCAAAGCGATGGATCATGAGATGGAAAATGAGTTCCTTTTCCTACAGATACTGAGACTCCAAGTTGCACTGCTCTCAGCTTAGCAGCCATTGCCAGCTTCTGAGAAGTGTATCTCCAAAATGTCGCGTTGAAGGCTGATGCGGGCAAACAGCAAGCACTGGGATGGCTGGTGGACCTGCGGGATGGCCTCCTGATAGTTTCTTTCTTTTTATTATTTTGATTACTGTTCACGATGTTTCTGCACTTTTACAGGATAAAAATAGTAGACATGCCTCCTGGCTGCCTCTGTACACTGTCCATTAATCAGTGCTTAGCTAATTCATAAATAATCCCTTTAAACTCTTTTTGTAAGTCTTCCAGCCTTTGGGCTGCTCTGTAAACTTTGCTACGGTGCATTTTTTAAAGAACCTTTAAATGATTCAAATATTGCCTGGATTTTTCATGGGTCTTCTGCAGAGAGGTGACGTTCATCTGAACAATCATCTTTAATTTGCACCACATGGGAAACGAAACAAAGAAAAGTTAAACGCTCTCCTCAGGGTCATGCAACAGTCCAGTTAGAGAAGTAGTTTCTTGACCATAGTCCCAGACCTGGCCTCAAACCATGTGTCAGGTAGATATCTATCTCTTTAGAAGGATTGCCATACTGATCTCACCACTGGCATCTCACTCGCCCGCTTTTTTATCTCTAATTATGTACTGACATAATTATCCTTCATTACATAGAGTGCACGCTGTGCACACACAGACAGGAAAATAAACTATGTAGTGCAGCTGGGGCATGCTTTATTCTGTCTAGAGGTAAAATTTTCCCACCATCATCAGTTTTTAAATATTGAGTGTAATAGAAATCAGTTAGGGGGGTGGGTTTTCTTTTTCAGGATAGAACTGCCCTGGTGTCGTGGTTTACAGTTCATCCATAAAGATACAAATTGTGTTCATTTCTTCTCACTTTTGTTCTACCATTTTCTCCAATATTAAAGCATCTTCTGGAACAGATATGATAAAACTGCTATCGCTAAAGCTTTCTGCTTGATTCAGGGCACTTTCCCATGTCATCTACCTGTATTTACTTCTCCTTTGCAAGGATATAAATAGACCAAATATACTGCCTGAGGCAATCTGAGTATAGTAACTGCTCCTTAAGCCACCAGATGGAAATCAATCAGTTTTTTACTGAGTAAGACTGAAGAAGGATAAGGATCCCTGGCCTGAAGACTACCAGCCACTGGGTCATCCATGAGTGAGCTTTCAGAGAGGAGACTGCAAGTGAGACTTTGATGTTGCACAAGAAGTGTAGCTACACATCTGCCGTTAACGGCAGCGGTGACGAACAGTGCTGTTCAGACAAGTTCACCAGGCCGATCTCACCCTAATGATGTGGCATTTGGTGGTGGCAGCACACCAGGTCCATGGTTTACACTTACTGCCCACACGCTCCTGCAGAGACTTCACTGCGCTATTATTGCCAGTACTTCTACCTGTACCTTTCCTGATAGACTACATGCAATTAGTGTTATTTGAAGTAAATGAGGAACAGAGCCTTACACTTGATCAGACGAGCGCTCACCTAGCAGTCTGAAGGAGAAGGCGGCTAAGGGCCGTGGTTTATGGGTGCTCGGGGTTTCTCAGGCGGCATGCTGTGCCTCCCGGTTACAAACAACTCCAACGTCCGATGCCAGTGGCCTTTCATTGGTGTATGGCATCTTCAGCTAACCAAGCCATTTGATGACAGGAGTTTATTTGTCCAAATCAGTCATAGGTCAGTGCTATAAATATTAACTTTTTTAATATCTTGGTTCCTCCTTAATGTTTTCTCCTTTCATCTTCCCTATCGGAGTCACCCTGAGAAAGAAAGAGATGGTTCCTGGTGTAGTATAAATCTCCGTTTTAACAGCTGAGGATGCGAACCTGTATGTCTGATACCACCTAGGAAAGGAACTTCTCTGCTGTCAAGAGCTGGCTTTCCCATTTAATTCAGTTCTCCATCCTGCTGCCAAGGCAATGAGTGTCAGATTCCTCTGAATTTTCCTGGACGAATGGTTAGACCGTGCTGGTTTGCAAACTTACAAAAAAAAGGAGGCAGGGCTGTGTTTTCCTTTGCTTGTATTGTTTTAAGCAAGTTGATAGGTTCCACAAATAAAAATGTTCTTTGTTTTATGCATAACAGTAAAAGAGGTTGGGAGACTGAGGCTCTCCAGAAAATCCATCAGGAATTCCCCAGTCTGGTTTTTAACCTGTGTCACCTCACCAGGAGTGAGGTGCTTTGTGACTGATTCATATTTTGATAGTGCTGCGGTTTATGTGCTATATTTCAGGTTTTGGCACCACCAGAAAAGTTCTAGTGAAACATTTTTGTGGGAGGCAGAATGGGAGGCAGACAGGAAGACGGCTCTCCCCTGTCTTGGTGAAAGGAATGAAAAATATCTCCCAGAAAAAAAGGGAAACTGCCAGTTCACAGGAATGTAATGCAGTCTGCCTGTGGCTCTGCCATGTACTGTGTTCAGAAACTCTAACAACTCTTCATTTTTTTTCTTTTAGAATCAAGACAAGCTGTATAATATTTACGCCCTTCTTTAACAGACCAAGGGAGTGAGTCATCACGCTTATCTCACACCGTGGTCCCTGGCAGCATCATCTGAGGCACTGCGCAGCATCACGTTATTCAGCGTAGGACGGGAGAGTCAGCACAAGGGCTGGCACTGGAGGACCAGATCCACGTCTGGCTGCTGAGTAGCGATGATATACACTTAGACAAGAAATCCTGCCGTAGCGGAGCCTCCATCTCTGGGTTATACTCTTTCTTAAATTGGGGCATGTATTAAAGATTTGGGGACTCTTGGTGCAGTTTTTGTTTTTAAAGAAAGTTTTGGGCAAAAACCGAACAGCTTCAACTTGATGAGTCAATGTTTCTTTCAAGCTTTTCACCCCACTTGTAACCTGATTGGTAGCAAATTGTACTTGAAAGACTGTTTTCATCTGATACTTTATGTTATTCCACCAGATCAATGTAATCTTAGTCACCATACAGAGCAGAAGGAGCTGAAATACAGCATTGAAACTGTGCGTTGCTCTTGTTTGGAGTACTCCTCAGACACAGCTCAGCATCCAGCTCTGTCAATGCACCTTAAATTGACCTTTTGCTCCTAATCTTGCCTTCTCTGGAGATAATATCCAGTGAAATTACTGAAACTTTATTTGGGGAGGTCTAATGTCAATCAAAGAACAGGATACTTTCACATACAGAACATTTGGAGATAAATAACCAATCTTTGAAACAGAGAGGATGCAGAGCATGCCATGTCCTTTCATAATGAGCTGTGACAGGGAAATAAGATTACTCATCTAATACTTCTGAATTTGGGAGGACTGAAGAGAGGCTTCAGATAGGCCCTTGGGTTACTTTGCTCAACGACAATTACATTATTTTATCACGTTTTCATGCTAACAGATTTTTTTATATCCTTTTGTATACTAATAGCAATATTTCTACTTCAACATTCGTGACCTTTTATCTTTCCTACCACTGTACTCTAAATATCCATTTCTCCACTGGGAGCCTTCCAACACTGAGCCATATTATCACTGTCAACCACCCACCTTAATATTTAAGTATTGTATCATAGCTGCCTGTAACATGAACTGTAAGCTTCTTGGGACAGAGACTGCAATACACATTTAGAGAGTGATACGGCTAAAACTATGGAGAGGAGATGAAAGTTGGTCTCCTTGCTATAGAGCCTTCCCATGACCTCCTGCAAGCCCTTCAGCCCTCTTCCACTGCTGAGCTTTGCCTCTTACTTTTTCACTAGAGCACTGTAGATCCTTACAGTCTCTTCATGAAGCAGGGCAGTACATTTTGCGCTTCCCCCGAAAGATGTCTTATGCTTTGGGATTTAGGAGTTGAGGCAAGAGGTAAGCAGGCTGTCTTCGATGGGCCTCACAGTTTGACACTACGCCAGAGCTAACGGAGGTTCAAACCAAAATGAAAAGCAAATGACATTAAGCAAACCAGAGGTGACAATGGGAGGGGGAAATGAACATTTTGGGAACTGCCAAATATTTTTTGAGCCACTGTCAACCTACAGGCTTTGCCTTCCATTGACTTACCACTTTATTGCTCTTAGTATCAGTATGACACAGATTCTTTCAGGCATCTGATAACCAGGGAGAATACTTCTCTTACGTGGTCTCGCATGCACTGCATACCTCACATTGGTGGTCTTGCAAGATGTGATAATGTCCTTCCTGCAATATATCTCAAGATAGAAATAACAGCTGAATGTTGCACAGAAACTTTGGCTACATCTACGTGCATTGCTTAGAAGTTTGCGACATTTAGCATGTTAGGGGCTTGCCACTGCGATACTCTGGGCTTTACACCGGCCTCTAATTCTGGATCTATGACAAGTTCCTTTCGCCTGGGCAGTATGTCTCAAAGTTTGCCTTTATATCCCCCAGCTTTTTCGTGACTTGGAGTGCAGTGTGCTTAACGATGGAGACCACGTGAGAGACCTTATCTTGGGAAACTTACTGCAGCCAATCATTAAGACAAGCTTGTATCTTCAAAGACAAGTTAAAATCTTCAAAATCTGACATAAGAATCCCTCAATATATGCTCACCCTTGCTGCTCTGCCTGGCCTCTGCAAGCCAATCTTAATAGTAGCCTAGAATGACTCCCGCTGGGAAACATTCACCAACATCCCCTCACTTTGATACGCATCTTAAAAAAAAGTACAAATTTAATAGTGGAAGCAGAATAGAAGTCTTTTTCTTAAGGAACAAGGTAACGCATTGGAGACTCCGGTTCCCAGGTTTGGCGTGTACCTGGCATCCACATTTGCTCTGGTGTACCAGAGTTTCTGAGTGTGTTCCTCTCACATGAAGGGTCATATGTTGAGAAATATGCCCCCAGAATCCTTTTATTAACCAAATTCAAACTGTAGAATTGAGTGGCTTTTCCAAGAGGCATCATTTATGTTTAGCCAAGAGCAGAACCACGGATGCCTGGAAGCTGGCTGTCAAGAAGGTTCTCACCTTCACTCTGGAAAGAGTTCAAGTAGGCAGTTAATATAAAACTTCCTTTTATCTTGTATTTGCTTCTCGACTGTCTCTTTTCAGCCCGTTAGGAAGTAAGGTCAGCATCACCTCAGAGAATACCTTCCACGCTGTTTTGCTGTCCCCTATTTCTTTGTGTTCACCAAAAGCAATCCTGATCTAGTTTGAATTTTGATTCAGCTCTCATGTCTGTAGGGTCCATGTAGTGAGGAGCCAGAAAGACTGCATAAACAAAAAGGCACATTCACGAAACAGGAAAGGTTATTCTCCTTAAAATTCTTATTGTTATTTTATTTTCCATGAAGTTTTGAAAATTCTCCCTACGAGAAAGACCCAGAACTTTTCCTGGCCGTGAGGCAGTGAAGTATTTTCACATGTCTCGTAAGGATGCCAAGCTCTAGTAGGACGTAGAGTGCTTAAGTCCTTCTGCCGTAATGGCTCCATCTTCTGGGATGCAATCAGTGAGCTTTCCAGGTACATTATTCTCACTGCTCCCTAAGCCCTACAAGCTTGGTAATAATGTCCAGTGAAAAGTCTTCTAACCTGCCGAGCCTGCTCTCCAGTGGGAACTTATCAGTCCTGCTGCCTCTAGTATCAAGTCCAGACTTGTCAGCAGATGACTCTTCTCTCCAGAGTCCTACATGCTGGAAAGCAGATTTAGTTTCATTATCGTCTCCTATGAAAGCAGGATGACTCTTAGTCCTGGGAAGAAGTAGGTCGTATTAGGGAGACTAACAGGATTATGACCAGTTCAGTAGGACACTCGGAAGGCCACCGATTCCTCCCCTGCTGCAGCTGACAAGCACCGTGCAGCACATCTGAAAGTGCTGAATGTCCCTGACAAAGGAAAGACTTAAATTCTTGTTCCTCGGGTGCACACCTACTTCTACCCTGAATAAAGAAAAGAATGGACAAGCTCATAACAGGGTCCAGGGAGCCATCGGAAAGACGATGCAAAATGCTTCCCATTTTACTCGACTCATCTCTTTATTCATTACTCCTCGAAATTCCAACCGTCAGAGTGGGAGCTGTGAGCGTGTGCGGGATGCAGGGCTGGGCACAGACCGCAGTCCCTACTCTAAATCTCCATCAGCTGTCATCACAGCAGCAATTATATCCTCTCCACTGCCTCTAGAGGGTAGAGCAATCATGAGTCTCTAACAGGGTGGGCAGGTTGAACAGCGCTATTTCAGCCTCCTAAAAGCTTTAAAATTTCCTTAGCAACCCTGCACAAAAATTGCCAGTCAGTGCAGCCAGCCAGCAGACCTGGGACTGGTGATACAGCAGTTTCGCAGCGCTCTGCCAGATTCATCCCGCTCCAAACGTATTCATAGCAGTCTCATGGAAGTCCCAGGACTGCTTTGGCAGCAATTGTGCAGGATAAATAAAGCTCCCATTGTTGCAGATGACTCTGCTTTCAATTGCACGGGAATCCAGGACAGCGGGGACTTCTGACTGATAAAGGTTAGCACATTTGTACTACTCCTCTTCTAGTAACGCAGGGCTTGAACTGCTGCACTAAAAAGGACCTTTTGGAGTTTATTTTTGGGCAGCTGTTTCCTAATTGCTTGAAGCATTTTTCTAAGCAGCTAAGCCTCCACTACAATGTTTAATTCTTGTGTCCCCAGCCTCACTGCACTGCCATTTGAACAGGCATGAGTGAATATATTCTCAGCCATAGGTATGTCTGGCTCTTCACATAAATAAGGAGGAAGCCTTTGCCTCAAAAATCTTTGCGGGAGGAGGGGTTTATAGCAGGAGAGCGGAAGACAAGTCTATAGTCAACCGCTTGTGTGATTTCTGAATCGTTGAGTGGAAGAAATAGTGTTCTTTTTATTACGTGCTTTGATAGAAAGTCTTTTTGTAGTTAAGTATGAACCATGCAGGTTCACTTAAAGTAGCCCTGATCACAACCTCGGAAAGTATTTCTGAAAACTCTTTGGATTTCACTAGCTGTAAATATTCCTTCCATAGCATAAATTAAAAAGACCTGATGCGGCTCGTTACACGCTACTTTAACATTACAATACATTTATTTGTCCCTCCAGTAATCTACCAAACTGAAGTTACTGCTCCTGAATATACAACGTGTACAGAATAGAGATACAACCTCTTCAAAGACAAAACCCGGTCCATTTGCTTAACTACCTTCCTCCTAAAACATTTAAGAAACTGCATGCAACTTCCCTGAACCAGAAATTTCCCACTAGTAGGCACCTGAATAATTAGAGGCGTTACTGCAAATTTTATTCCAGCAATCTGGTCTGCCTGTGCAGCACGTGGTTTTTTGAGCCTAATCAGAGCTCAGAAGACAGTTTATATAAATCAGCCTCAGGATGGTAATATGATAGCAGCCGCGCTTGTTTATAACGCAGCCTTCTACATGGTGCAAAGTCTGACTTTGATTGTTTATAGCAGGCAATGAAAAGGCATGCCTCTGCCTTGCCCTTTGATTGCTCGCCTGAGCTGAACCATTGAAAGCTGCAAAAAAAGTCTGCAGCCTTTTTTTTCCAGAAGTTTAATTCACTATGTTGCAGCCTGCAGAATAGAGGGGGTGAAATAATAGTAAAGTTAAGGCAGACAGTTTTTCAGGAGTCTAGCCTCCCTCACATGGGCCAGAATGAGAGTGTAAAAGCACGTGTCTCTCCCTGCCAGCACAGGGACAAAATTCACTGTGGCACGCTAAGTGATGGCGCTGTACATCCGAGCCCAGCAGCGCAATAGCTCATTGCCTGCATACTTGCAGCCAGCACGCTCAGCCAAGCTGGTCTCAAAGAGGAGGCAAAAAGTGGAATTGGGACTGTGAGACAGTTGTTTGTTTTCCCACTTCTCTGGATGCCAGACATCTCAATCTGCCTGCAATTTGGGGAGGGAGAAATCCCCAGGGGAGAAGGAGGGAAGGGAACGGAGGAGGCTGCTTCCTTTGCTCTCTCAGCATGGCAACCCATTGAGAAATAAGGGAAGACAGACAAGAATCTTGTTAAAATATAGTCAATTAGGGCTAAGGACCCTACAAAAGGAAGAAATGTTGCTTATAAACAATGCTCTATGAACAGCAGAAACGATGAGACTGGATTTCTGCACGTTCTCCTGTACAGATTCTCTGATGTCTGATAGCCCAGTTGTGCTCTTCTTGCAGCTCTTATACTTGGGGAGACATGGTGGGTTTCTCCCCTGTGCAGCACTCTATTAATGACACATGGAGCACTCCAGATTTATTCATTTGCGAGCTAATCTCCTTGCTTCTTTTGTGAAAAATGAAAAATGGGTAGGGCACAGCCTGACCCCAACACAGACACATTGGGGACCAACGCAGAGGGCACTTCCTCACCATTAAAAGCAGGTTGGCATGCCTGAGCTTTGTCCCAGGCAATCACAAGTAATGCCCCATGTCTAACTTGGGGAGCACCTTTGCTTTTATAAGCTAAATGGCAATCTTTTTCCTAACGGACTTCCCATGGCCCTTCTCCAGCCGTGCAGAGCACGCGTGGTTGGCCAGAGAATGCAGACAGCCCAGCCCGGCCCTCCTGGTTCATCCCAAGCACTGCACACATGGGAGCCCCTGTCCTCAGATGACCAAAATAATATCTCCAACGGCTGGGTCTCCATCAGCCCTCGCATAACTTGCCCTTTTAAAGCTCTTGGTGAACTGATCATTTGCGAGTATGTAAAATATAATGAAAATATGAGTGGCCAGGACTTGATTTGCAGTAAAGATGTCTGTATCTCTTCTGAGCGTGCGGCATGGGCAGGCAATGCAGGCCTGGTTTATGGCTGTCGTAAAGGCTACGTGGAAAGTCACCTGATGCTGCTGGCTTAACACAACCACGGTTTATGGCACATTGTTTTCCCCTTTATTGTGCTTCTCCAGGAACGAGGCGTCACCTGAGATTTGCAAGATGCATACTCTGCGGTGCGTAACAGCCCCGAATCCTCCAATGGACTGAACTGACGTACATGTATTGACTGCATTGAACTGTTCAGTTTTACAGCAGTTGAGGATTTAGCTTGCAAAGCCTATAGCATGTTAACTATGTTATCTTTGTAATTTTGTTATGGTACTGTCCTATAGCTCCCTGGGAGGGGGCCTGCGTTCACCCATTGCTGTCCCGTGTTCTCCCCGCAGGATGAGCTGCTGTTGGTGAATGAGCTGATGTGTGCTCCTCTTTGGGGGTTGCTCCAGGCTGTGCTCTCCATGAAAGACCAGGATATTCAGAGGATACGCTCAAGTAATTTTTTTGGTTCCCTTTATCAGTTTTGGGTATCTTCCCTTAACCTTAATTTCATATTTTTACTTTTGGTGACCATAACGACTGCCTTTCCTTCTCTCTCTTAGCACTGTTGACAGTAATAGTGTAGCTATACAGATGTATTGTCCTGGTTGGTGTACAACAATGATTTTAAATCCATGAAGAAAAATTAGATTTAGAATTGTTGTATTGGTGCTGACCTTTTCTATTAGGGTGGGATACAAATCACAGAAGTCTTCATTTTCTTTACCTCACTGCCCAGTCCCCTCTTTTCTTGAATTAGCTGGCATTTCTTCCAGCTCATTATCAATGTGCTAAGATGGTGATAAATCTTACAGCAAATTATTTTGCGAGTGGGAGTAGGTAGTCTGAATTAGTGAATTTTGAATTCTAGATATATCGCAGAACCATTTTGCCTTTCTGTTACAAAATTCCTCTGGGACAAGCTGAGATTACCTACAGGTTACTTTTATCCTTTTGTGCTTCTTTCACTTACTTAACCTATTTTTCTGCTTCCCGGATTCAACCATTAAGGCTACATGGTCCTTCAAGGAAAGATTCAAATTTCCTAACAGGGAAGCCACTGATATTTGAAGCCTCTTATTTCTTGGGAGCAGTTCCTACAGGACATCTGCAATAGCTAAACGTATATTTTTTTTCTAGCGTAAGGGTCAGGGAACTGTCCCAAGCAGCAGAGGCAACACCAAGGTGCTGGCTGCAAAACATCACAAACGCCTTCCGTTTGTAACATCCCTATTCAAGTGCCTTTTGCATGGTAAAAGCATTTAGCAACAAATACAGGCCACAAGTTTATTTGTGTCATTGTTTGATAAAAGAAATGCCATACGTGAGCATTTAGTGAACTACAGATTTTTTTAAAATGTCACCAAATGTATTTTTGAAAAAGAACCTCTGCATCTGCTAATGCAAAGCAAGATGACAGATCTATATGGGAGACATGGTCTATACTCTTCCTGCTCTAATAGCCGATCTTCCTCTGTCTTCCCCTGTTTCACTGAGATGAGCCTATTTCATATAATTTCTATGGTAATTTTTCTGTACACAAACTCCCAATTACCACAATATGCACATAATTCGTTGTTGCGTTAGTTAATCATGTGGCCAAATAATCCCTTCATAAATAAAGGAAGAAGAATCACACACCATCAATCTAGGAAAACAAACGAAAATAAGATTTTCTACATAAAGATTTGTAAAAAGACTTAATTCCCTTAGTCTCGAGAAAAGAGAGAGTGCACGCACTCTGTCAGCCTTGCTGCGGCTGGGTCTGGCTGCCCTGCTCCCCTCTGGCACAGGCTGGTGTTCCCAGAGTGATCCTCCATCCTGGGGATTAGGAAACACGAGATTTGTTGCTTCATTGATCGATCCGCTTCACGTTCTGTCTTTTGGAAATGGAGAAAGGTGGATTCAAATATGACAGGGAAAGAATGAGGAAGCTCCTCTGGGCAGGAACCGGCAGAGAGCTGATGGAGCCAGAAGAACAGGAAGAACAACAATATGAGGACCTTTCTCCTTCACGCAGGTTATTGCTATTTTGTCTTCCTCGAAGTCTCATATCCCCAGAAATCGCTCCTGAACCAGCTTTGGCTCCCTCCAGTTTCCTCACATGACGTTTTCTGTTGGGAATTTTCAAAGTGCTCTGAAGAATTAAGCTTTGAAAACTTCTGGCCTCCCTGACGATCATAAAATGGCTTTTTTTCTTTTTTTTCCCAAAACAGTGATTTTTTGCCAAAATAATGAGGAAGGAAAAGTAATGAACCTGAGTTGTATGTGACAGAGAAAGAAGAGAGGGTGAGTGTGGGAGCGTAAGCGTTGCATGTATTTGCACATCTCTCTGTGAAAGAGCAGTTTCCTTGCTGCAGACCACACGACTATCAGGCAGAAACCCATCAGCTAGGTACACGCTGTTGTACTGCAAAGTGACGTACGCGTCAAACGACTGTATCCCTCTTCAGAGCTGCACCCTGTCAGAGGACCCGGGTACACGCCTGGGCCTCCCCGCTCTCAGGAGCCCCCGTCTGTGCTATTTCACCGCTCCCTGCCAGGACTTCCACCTGCCCTTGGAAATTCCCTTCCCTTCAGGCAGTGGGTAAGCCTGGGCTTCCATTCCTGCCTCCTCCCACCACCACACTCAGCTGTAGCTCCCTCTGCTCAGCCACCGATTCCCAAAAACAGTGGCCGTTCTTGCAACCCCTTAAAAGTCAGCTAGGGTCCTTCCAGCTGTGACTCTTCCACACGTTTCCCTGCCGTCCTGCTCCTGTGTATATAAGATAACTACTTCACTTTTCTGTCTCCTCCACTGGGGCAGAAGACGATTGAGGATGTCCCATGAATTTCTAGATAGCCAGTCCTCAAGTTTTTGCCTGGCAGGGTTCAAAAATAGCTTCGAAAATTCAAAAATAGCAAATTGGTATGTCCAAGCTCTCCACAGCCAGCAAAATCAGACCGACAATTTACCTGGCCTGTAGTACCTGTCACGTAGCCCAGCACCTCTCCGTCACTGCCACTGTGTGATGCTTAACCAAGCTCCAGCACACTTGGGACTGTAGATTAAAATCAGCAGGCTGAGGTTACACTGCCTTCAGCCTTACTCCTCTTCAAGACAGAGACATCTGATCCTCTGGGGAATCAGGTCCTAGATTGCCACTGTCGTCAGCCCGATATACTGAAGGAAAATAACTCCGGCCTGGGTTGGCCTTAATACAGAACTGCAGCAGTCCCAGGGCTAATTCACAAAAAGTTGTCCTTGCTTTTGAGGGCAGCGACAACCGGCAAGAGGATGGGAAAGGTGACTAACAGTAGTGACATCTTGCAGCACGCTGACCTTTGCAACATAGTATTTCTGGGACTGTGTGACATTGCTATAAATTATCGTTCAGGAACATAGGAAATGAGGACATTGGAGTGGAAAATGTTTCCTACTTCCTTGAAACTAGTGCCTAGCTGTTGTATTGAGACATGATCAGTAACACATTGGAAGTATCCTTAAAAAACAACCTATTTAAACATCAAGTTACCCTCATGTTTAAACAACACTCCCTCTACTATAAATAATTTTCAGCTCTCAAATTACAGGATATAGAGAGGAAGAAATCAATTGCATTAGATTTGCAGGTCTGCAATGTGTATGTGTAAAGTTACGCACAGGAATATCCCCATTGAAAACCTGTGCGTGAGCCTGAGGGTTTCACGACTCATCCTCCTCCAGCTGTAGCTGCGCTGGCTAAGGCAATTATTGTCTTCCTCAAGTCCTAAGTGTGTGTGTAACCAGTACTTCAGTCCATCCTACCTGCTAATGCAGGATTGCTTCCTACTATTTTAAACCCCTTAAGGGACAGGCTTCCACCTTCTTCCTTGGAAGATATGTCCATGGTTTAGTAAGTAGAACTAATAAGACATTTTTCACATACTCTGCCTAAAGTTTTTCAAAAATATTCTCTCTCCTCTCTCACCTTTACTCAAATTCCCAGAATGAATGATGGCTCTTTTTTCTTTGTACCTGTGTAAATCCAAAATATTTCATAGAATAATCCATTTCTCCATTAACGTATGCATGGTTTTGCCTAGTTGTTGGTTTGTTCTCTGGTTTTGGTTAAGCTTTAATGCTGTGAATGCCTAATGAGATCTTATACCATACTAGCAACAGCCCAAACAGTATTGATTGTGAAATATCAACTGCCTAAAAAAAGGAAGTTACTGACCTCTAATTTTTGCATTTGAAGAGAACATTCAGATTCTCGTTTCAGTGAAGATCCTCAGTCCTACTTCTTGACTACTCAGAATGAGATAAATGCAAGCCTTTATAACCCTGAGAGGTTTGGGTCCATACAGCGGTGGCTTGGTACTAGTTCCAAGCACAAACTCGTTGCCTCCGCAACTGGATCAGCTGCTCCTTGCAGCTCCCAGTTTGAGCAGGAGTTAATGTTTTACCAGAGAAATAAATCAGCCAAGAAGGGCAGAAAGTAAAAGAGCATCCTCCTATAGGAAGAAATACAGAAGTTACAAAATCAATATCTTAATCAGACACTCTCCAACAATAGGACAGAGGTGAAGAGTCTCTTTGGAGAAGTCAATTCTAGTGAGTGGCTGGCCCTCTCCAGAGGTCTGTCTGTATTCTTATCCCTGGAGTGTCAGGAGGTGACAAAAAAGAGGCTTCACCAATGAGAAAAGCCATGCAAGGATGGAATTGGTAGGAGAAAGGAATGGCTACAAAACAAAGTCATATTTAAAACAAAAGGTAGGGCAACAGAGAGCAATCTCCAGCACGGCATTGCTTACTCTGAAAGATGCATGCAAGACTACAGCAAAAGAAACGCAGAGCTAAGTAACATTACCCTGCAACAGATGAAGTTTCTACTGGGTTGAACAGCTTGATTCCTATAATGTTGGAAACAATTTCCACAGCACAGGATGACTAAAATAGGGTTTCTTGCGGTAGACCAAATCTAAATCATAGTGGGTTTGTAAATGCATGGAGAAAGTCCACATAACTATTTTGCAGTTGCCTTTGATGGAAATATCCCTGAGACAAATAGTGGAGGCTGCCTTGTTCAGATCAAATGCAGTTTGACATAATTTAAAACTTCAGGCCAGATAGGTTATAAAACCAAAATGTACTGGCATAGCTTAGCTGTTAGACAAGGTATCAGTAACAGAGTTGCCTGTTGTGTTGATACCAAGTGAGACAATAAGTTAGATGGACCTTCCAAGGGAATTAGTTTGCTCAAGTAGCACTTTACAACTGGTTTCTATCAAAAATTTAGAACCGGGCTTCATTATAAGATGCAGGGTGAAAATGGTAAAGTAGCTCAAGTCTCCTCTTTGCAGTGATTCTCAGATGAGTTCTCTGCAGCACTCTACCATGTAAAATCTGAGAGAGGATAAATATGCATGAAACTCACTTGATGTCACCAAGAAGGTATTTAAGAAACAAGACAATGAGTGGTTCCAAGGAAGTCAGCAATGGCAGACCCCATAAAGACCCTAGAACAGAGCTTTTTATAGCAGGTTTCAAAAATACCCGTTGCCATATGAACTCGTAACAAAGTCTTAAGAGTCTACCTTGGAGTAATTTACTTTAGGTAAAACTTGTTGGCATTTTTACATCAAGGAGCCTGAATACTTGGATATACTGCTTCCCATGTGTATTGGGGAAGGTCAGTGCTTTAAGCCTTGGGTTCTGACCGACCAAATAGCCAAAGAATCATCAAATAAAAGTGTCAGTCCTTCTTCACTTTCAGCTGTAGGTCTTCTCAGATTTGAAACCCAGCTGAACATCACTCAAAATCTTCTGCTTGTTGTGATCTGAGGCCAGAGGTAAAAGATTTGCCTTTGTTAGAAGCTCCTGACACGATCTTTAAATATTCCAGCCTCCTGGGGCTTGGTCTGTGTTGAAAGATGGCATTTGCTCCTTCAGCTTCTGCTGTGGAGGACCTCTGTGACTGACTTCCTTGAAGCTACTCAGAAGCATGAAATCATATTAATAAAAAAGAATCCCTCTCCCCTGCCATGACAGAAGCATTCAGATGAGTCCATGAGCTAACCCTTGGCAGAATCCTCCAGTGTAATGGTGATAGTTTATTGGGCCTGTGGATGGAAATATGAAAAAGCCATCCCACTGAGCATGCAAAAGCACCAAATTAACACTTTTGTAGAAGATACTGCGTGTTAAGCTATAAAAGAAAAACTTCTTGAAAGTATCAAGGCACCTTGAGCATTGAGGCAAAACGTATAATGAGTACCACCAACAGCAGTCTGCCAAAACACTGAAGTAGCCTCCAGAGAAGCCGGGGAAATCAAGTGTCAGAGCAGGTTCCTACATGCATCATATCACTCCAGGCAACAGCCTTCAACATTGGCAAAGCAGTGATGATTCTGTAAGGACTTCCTTTTTGCCAGGTACAGTCAGGAAGAAATGATGGGGGATATTAAATATACATATGCTTAGTGGAAAGGGTACGTGATGACTATAGGAATCCTGCTTTTTGCTTAATGCAGCAACTGCAGATATCAAGTATCAAACCAAAAAGTTATTGAAAATTATCTTACCCTAAGGATCCCAGATCAAGAAGAGAATTCTGACCAGAGGCTATCTTTAAAAATTATCAATTCAAGGGTTTTCCATGCATAGCATATCTGAAAAATGAAACTGATAATTCTCTTTCCTCCCTATGCCCTACTACTACTGACTGCACCATGTGTCAGAAGTATTTCAAATACNAACAAATTAAATGGTTTATTCTTGCTAAAAAACAAGCTCAGCCAAAATGTACGCTGAGTGAAAGGCCACTTCACTTCCACTACAGTGGACATAGGAGGGGTTGCCTAGAAAGCAAGGCATGCTGAAATAATGACAGCCTGCTTTAAGCTGTGATGTTCGCACCAACTGAATGTTCAATGTTCATATTCAAATGCCAAAACAGCTTGTATTAAATATAATTGATATTCATTGCTAAATATTGAGAACAAATAAAGGTAGTCAGATGCCACATTTGGCTTTGACTTCACCACTGTGGAGATGTTAATTCACGCTCTCATCTTGCCTCCCACACTCTATTGTTAGTTCTCCTTCTATGTTCTTTAAAAGTCCAGCTTCCTAAACTCTCCCAAATGTAAACCACCACTGATAATAGGAAGAAGTGCAATTATGTGATTCCACCGGTTAACAACTCTACCAGTTTCAGTTCCATTTCAGGATCCCAGTTAAATTCATCCTTCCTATTTTTAAGTCTTCAAATGCAATTGCCCCAGGGAGCCTTCCAGATGTTTATCTCTGTGCTCCCAGCCCTGCTCTTTCTGTTACTCTAATTGGTATCTTCCTCCACTCTGCAACATAGCACAGTTCTGGCATTGCCGTGGTGAGAAACTCCTCCTCCTCAGACCCCAGGTACAGGAGCAGTTTTCTAGCAATTAATTCTCAGTCTCTGCTCAAATATCAGTAGCAATCATTCCTGTTCACATATGCCTCTGAAAAGTATCTTAAAGAGGAGGGGGGAAGAAAAAAGCATCTGATTTGTTTCTTATGGCTTTTATGAAGAAAGGCTGAAGAAACCATTTTTTATTCTGTCCTGGGTTTTTGGCTTGCTTGCACTTTGACCTCTCCAGCTTTGCTAGCTGGCAGATAGCATAGGAAAACCGTTAGGAATGACAATGACAATAAGGCTGACATCTGAACAAGCAGAGGGCAGGGGTTTCTAATCAAACTTCTGCTTCTTCCTCCTACTGAACTCAAATTCCTAATAATACTTAGGAGACAACTTGCTCTGGGAAAAATTCAGCAGTCACATCTTTATCAAATGCCAAAGGACTTTCACTTCAGCAGTTTCTTGTAGGAAAAGTGAAGCTTCATAATTCTGATATTCCTTTCACAGACATATGCAAAAAAAAAAAAAAAAAGAAAAAAAGAAAAAATACTTTTGTTCATTTTACTGAGAATTTCTGACCTGAAATCAAAACTCAAGACACTGAAGGACACTGCACTGGTTCTTGGATCTGCTTGCACAGAGGTCCCTCCGGGATAGGGGCTCTCATTTGAAAGTGATAGAGGGAGAGTCATGTCTTCTAGGACCTAGTTTTATTCACTTCAAAGCAAAAGGTATATCTTCCCAAGCTTCTCTTTAAAAAGTTTATTTCTGTTATTAGTTTCACTTCTTTTAATTTAGCCCCTCTCTAGGATCTTTTCTCTGCCGCTTAAAACAAATGGATTAATTCAGCCAATGCTGTAACATTCATTTGAAGCAAAAATGCCAACTGCAGGTCTCAGTTGCCTTGTTTTATTTAGTCATTTTGTGACTAAAGATTTTGTGAGGTTTGCTTGTTAAACAGTTTACAAGAATAACCTCCAATACTGGAATCCGATCCATCCGTGCAGACTCCACTGACTTCATTGGGTTTACCTGGGCTGATCAAATTGCAGGATCAGTTCCTACATTTGTACTGAACTCTGCCAGATTGTAAACAACACATTCAAAAGAAATCAAATCTACCCCGTAATATACAACAGATTATTCTAAGATGATAGATGAAGATTCAATGTAGCCATAGCATTACCTATGCCTATGCTTCCCCTGCCCTGTTTTCACAGTTTGTTAAACTATCAGGATAAAGTGAAGACCAGGGTGAAGAATCAGCGGCAGAGAAGAGGTAATCATTAATGTGGACCCTTGAAAGAAGGAAAGGATTTGTGGAGGCAGGTTTTTCTTCTGAGGAAGAAGGCAGATGAAGGAGATAAGGAAACTGCAGTGGATAGATGGCACTGTAGGTTGATGCCTGGGCTGCCGTCAGCTTCATGGTACACAAAAGCTAAACTCAGCATCCAGGTGGGGATTTGATGTGCGGCCAGGCAAAGGGAGGTGATCTCAGGGAAGAAATGTGCCTCAAATTTTGAACTACTCAGATTTTTCATGTTATATTCTGTATTTATTTTCACTTGAACATAATAGTTTGTTTGCTTAGCATCACTAACACCTGGCAGACCTAGTGAACATCAGGAAACATTTTATTTAGCAGAGACAGTACCTGCCCATCTCTGTGACCCTTTCCTGTGACCAGACAAGGGGAGAACTACATTTGTGGATACACAACTAACTTCTCTAGTTAGCAAGACCCAACTTAAATGTGTGTTGCAGTCTTCTGGATCAGCCATCCGGTGCTTTGCAGAGGAGGTGTCACAGAGGAGGTCTGTGACAAAGCCAAGAACTGAAGTCCCATCTCCTAAGTCTCAGCCTGGTACCTTAACTGGAAAGTTTCTGTTCTTGTTGCCTTCAAGAACTCTCTGGGCAAAGGGCACAGAAATTCTTTGATGTCCTCCACAGTTGGATAGAAAGTGGCCAAATACCATTACAGGTGATACTTGCTTTTGATGTCAAAAGTCAAGAGACTTAAACAATAGAAAATTTGCAGCAGGGTGATCAATCGCTACGCCATGCCTGAAGAATTCACCTAATTTTCATCCCACTGCTCTGTGCCACCTTTGCTTGGATGTGCGATACAGGGATGGCCAGGACATACAAAACCATCATTTTTTCTAAAAAAGACCACATAACTCACTTCTTTAATATATACGCAGCTCACATTCTGTTGCTGACAGTGAGTTAGCCGCTGTATGACCTGTGGTGCATGACAAGCCACTTCATCTTTTGCTGCCCATTTGTAAATATGGTGATCTCAAACACCTCACCGCCCTTGCAGAGGAGGAGACATCTACATTATTCCAACACCACATTACAAGCATTTTGAGAACCTCGGCAGAACAATGCATGCTGCACAAGAGGCATCAGTTTTCTTACAGGCAATCCTTATCTTCCATTAATAATACATTTATTTTAAAAAGGGCTGTTGCAATTATACCTAATTGCATAGATACTTTTCAGCTTCACCTTCCGCCTTCTACTCAGAGTAAGACACCGCTTTTACAGCTACCCTTAGTTGATTAATTACAGTTGTAAAGAAAAAGGTGGACCAGTAAAGTACCTTCCATTCCCTTTTTACCTTGGATGTATATCACTGTAACACTTTACTTCATAGTTTACTGTGTCCAACAAAATTTGATGAGAAAAAGGAATCATTGGACTTTTCAAAGATGGTAAACAGAGACTGAGTCACCACCTACCAGCTTAGATGTAAACATACAGATTTTTAGCAAAGCAGGCTTGGTTTTATTGTGAAAATTAAACTTCATCAATTCTTTTTTTTTTTAATAGCTATGAAATTAGATGTCTTGACTCTCTGTGAAAGTCATATGAAAGATGTGGCTTTGGAAAACTTCTCAAAAATATACTTTAAATCACGTAAAGCTTTGAACTATGGGATGCATTCAGTTTTAATGCATTTAGCACCTTTTATTATTAAGGAATAATGATTTCTATCTCTCCTTAAAAGATAATGTTTTTCAATAAAGAGAAATCATCAAACCAAAGATCTCTGAATTGAAAACATCCCTGAAATTTTTGTAATTATGTATTTTACCCTAGTTTCCTGAGGAAACAGAGCTTAGGTTATTGCACCGTCTGCCTGTCTGTCACTCTCAGCAAAAAATCATAAAGGGATAGAAGATTGAACTAATAAATAGCTGCAAACTTTGTGGAAATTGCTGGCTAATTAAAGAACCACAGAATTATTTCAGTTGGGAGGGACTTTCAGAGGTCATTGGGTCCAGCCCCTGCTCAGAGAAAGACTGAGGTTATTTGGAGCTATTTGTCACTTTGTGGAAAGAAAAGCCATGGAAGTCTGGGGTTATTGCAGGATTTTGAGGGTTAGAAAATGCAGAAAATACATTTATAGGACGTGAAACTCCATCCATCCCACTACTTGTGCAACAAGTTGTTATAGCTAAATACATACATTGCGGCCAGATTATCTAGTTTTTCCATTTAATTTTGTGCCTTTAACAACATTTTCTGCCTTTTGCCTGTTGCCTTCCTGTCTCATGTGCTGCAGGAGGCTCGTGATTATTTTCTTCCCCACACTCAGTTTGAAAGTGTTCACAAGAGCAGCTGATAGCCTGGTTCAACTGGAAGGTCTATGATTTGCGATTGCATTAATCTAGAGTGCCTGGGACATCGGATTTGGTTCTTTGGCTCCCTAAATAAGGTCTCCTGGGATCCACCTCTCACTCTCTAGGTACAAAGCAAGCCAGGCAGCGCTAGCAATGTGGCCAAGCATAAGGAGGACCATGAACAAGGGAACAGAGAGCTTCTGGCAACGAGAATATTTTAACTCCCTCTTATCACTGTAGTACCAAGCATCTCTGATCATGGATATGGGATGAAGAAGCAAAACTGTGAGAGACCAGAAGAGGCTGCCTGACTGGGGAAGGCAGCCTGGTATAACTGTGGGTATGGTCCCACCAGTGCAAACTCAACGTCTTGAGGAAGCACGGTGCTGGCACAGAGGCACTTTTGCATTAATGTATATTCATCTAGAAACATAGAGTAAGCTGCACAAGTGGCAACCCCAGTTTTGCTGGTTTAGTGCATCTATATTAAGGGTGTTTGCTGGTGTAATTGCCCTTCTGTCATTACATGGCTATAAATTATCTTAATTATAGACACGGCCACCTGTGCGCATTGTGGAGCACCATAAGTGGTGCTGGAAGTAAGTGTAGAGACTGGCCAGGAGAGGACATCTGTGCCGAAGCCAGGGCAGCAAATGGAGCCAAGCGGGAAGCAAGATTTCCTGAAGCAGCTATGGAGCAGGGAGGAAACAAGCAGACTGGCAGAAAAGCTCCTGGTCTGGCTGATTCTGCCACGGGGCAGAGGATGGACTAAGCATCCTCCTCCCTTCCTTCAGCCCAGTTTTCTGTGGTTCCCTCCTACAGTTTTCCCTGGGGTGGCCATCAGGCCCTGCTGAAGATGAGGGGTATCCCAGCACAGTGGCCCCCAGGAGCAGCGGGGCAGCGGCAGGGGAGGGTGAGCCTCCCCAGCTCCACCACGGTCAGGATCTCTCAGCGGAGACATGGGGCTCGCTCTGGTTCCTAAAGGCTCAGCCTGGCACACAGGCAGATGAACACTGGCTTGCGAGTGTTTTAAAAATAAACAGCCTGAGTTGGATTTATTTTTAAATTTCAGGGAGGCTCGGGAGCAGATCAGCCTCACAAAACGCAGCCCATTTCTTCAATGGCATTTTAAAGATGATGACACCTCTTTAACTTCATCTCTCATTACGATGACTAATGTGGAGAGAATGCCGGGAGGCTGCAGCCGGTCCGACAGCCCTATTGACCCCAAGAGCACACAGTAAGGGATCTCCTTTGCCTACTGTCTACGACCACAACCTGGAAGATGAAATCCGTTGATCAGGTGCGGCTTCACCAGATTCCCCAGTGCTTTGTGTGGGCACAAGGGCCAAGAGGGACTGGATTAGTTGACAAGATAGAGGCCTAAATTTAAACAAGATTCAGTAGGTGGGTGTAGGAAATGAAAGCAAGGACTGGAAAAGAAAGGACAAGAATAAAAGCGATAGGAATGGATACACAGACTGTATTCATCATGTTCCCGCTCGTGATCTTTATTTTTATTTTCTTTTAAGTATTAGTAACCCTTGTCGGGCGTTTGCCCAGCTCTCCTGCACAAGGAATTTGCCATCAGAACTACAGTTGACAGGAATCACTTGCAGAGGGATGTGGCTGTCGAGGATGGGGAGTGCAGTGCAGAAATGGCTGTATTAAGAAAACAGAAGGCATTTATGGAACAGCTGGATAAATAAATGATTGGATATCAGTGCTGGAGTAGAGGCTGGGTGAAGTGCCGGCAGCAATGATATGGCCAGGTGGTTATACAAAAGGTGACCGTCCTTTCCTTCAAAGGACAGAGCTGTTGTGTCTTGTACCGGAGAAAGGTGAACAGCAGAAAGTTTCAGGAGGGAGTGGCAATGGGCTAGAAATATTCAGCAGAAGTATTCTTCATGTAGTTGGGATAAAATGTTAGCATATGTTGAGATCTGGACTTCACCTTAGGCTTGGCAATTAACAAGATTTCTATTTCCTGTCTAGAAACAATCAAATCGCAGTGCTACAATCACTGGCTGATGGTATAAAATGCCTACTATTTAATTATTTCAGAAATGCATTTGAGATGATTATATACACATACTTAAAACTTATTCCCTCTTAAATATAAGTACCTGAATCAATTTTCAATAGATTTCTTTTTTTACTTACAACTATTTTCACACAATATAAATGACACATTTTCACGTTTTTTCAAAGTGTTGTAGCTGGGCTCTGAAAAGGTAAAGTTCACTTAAATTAGGAATATACAGAAAGGGGGGGGGCTCGACTGCGATATGGCGTCTTCACAAACCGGTGATACGTTGTTGCTGCGTCCAGTTAACAACAGGCAAATTCCTGCCTCTCTCTTCCGTACTGCCCTTTCCACAGCAAAGGATTTGTACAGATGTATTTTGCGTGACTTCTGTTCCTCTAAAACAGTAGAATTCAACAATTTTGGAAAACTAGCTACCTTAAAATGAACTGAAGCTCAGAGAAGTTTTTGTATATAAGAGAATGTTTTTAACGCTTATGATAACATCAGCTTATGGGTAACTTTAGGGACTTGTTTGCAGTAGTGAAATTGTTTTCCTCAGTTGATCCTTGCCCACAAACCCAGTGTTGCCAGCTGAAAAATCAGGTAATAACCCGTAGCCACCTTCTTGTTGTGACATACTGGTTTGTCCTGTATTGGGGATCACTGCGGAGGGAGGACAGAGGGATGAGTTTAAGCCTGTGCATGATTTAGGAGGTTGGAATGGAAGTCATTAGGAAAGAGCAATTCTTCTGGGAGGTAATTATAGGGAAAGACTGGAGGTGGGGAATTCAAAGTTTAAGACATTAAGGAGCTGAAGATCTGTGCATCAATCTCTGTCTGAACCTCTGTCCCCATCCCCTTCTTTTGCTGAGATACTGTAAACCCAGGTTTCGCAGATTTGTCATGTTTTTGCCTGGGTCAATAGCAACAAACCTTTCCCAGGTATGTAAATGATTTTTCTTTAAACAGCTTTTGAGAATTGAGAGGAACAACAGGGAAAGTCAGAATGTACTTTTTGGAAGGCAAGCTATCAAATTCACTGTTTTTAAAACCCTATGTTCCCACCGATACCCTCAACTTCCCTTATTTTTCCTCTTCTAGCCCTGGAGTTTTACCACTTAAGGAAGTGCTTCAGACTTGGAAATTATTTTCCTCTCCTGCCCACCCCTGCAGACTCCCGTGCTGCTGAGAAGGGGCCAGCTGGAGCTCAGACAGGCTGGACTTGTCCCGCAGATTCATTTGCTCGTTTTATAAACTAGAAAAATAAATAAACTTTTAGTTCACTTATTCACGTGCAGTCAGACCAGCACTGTCTGCCCAGGTACATTTTCAGGCCCTTCAGGAGGCCCAGTTTTGCATCTCCTGAGCCCTTCCCTTCAGAGGCTTTCCCAAGACCATGAAGTAAATACTGCGCTGTTTAATGGAACTCTGCATAGCCTTCCAACTACTCTTTCATCCCCAAGTGAAGTTGCTTCCTTCGTTGCTCTAACCCCAAACTGGACCGGCCGGGTGTCATTTATTCATCCGCACCCCTGGCTTCCCCTTCCATCAGAGGAAAACAGATAGGTCTCATCCCCAAGAGGGACAACGTCCTCCATACGCGGCTCATGAGAAACAGCGGCATCCAGGCAAGGAACAGCCTTGTTTACAGCAGATTGCTCTCCTTCCTCTTTCCACGCGTCATACAAATCCGTCCCTTACCCGCCTGCCCATGCCCCACAAGGGCGGCAGCCCGGGCGCAGGGGGCAGCGGG
>WAAD01012267.1:13386-51046 GCA_013389945.1 Fregata magnificens | reverse complement strand
TTTCAATGCCCCTGGGACAAACTGTCACTGAGATTCAGTCTATAAACAGTAATGAATTTGCATCCAGTTCATTTTATATGAAAATAAACAGGAATCTCCCATGAGTTCGTTTCACTGCAGATTGGATCTCATCTTAAACATGTGAAATCTCAGCCACATGTTTTGTTTTATTATACTTTATTCCAACGTCCTTCCTTTATGAAGTTTTTTTTTCATAAACTGTTGTTAGCAAAAAAGGTGTCATGAGGCATGAACTTTGTGGATCCAGTGAAAGCAAAAGATAACAAGTGCTTTATGTGTGAATTACTATATTTATGTAACATTTTGAGAGGGGGGAGAAAGACTTATGACAGAGCCAGAAGCTTTAAAATGCAGTTTCAAACAAGTTTCTGACCCTAACCATCTCCTAAGCCCAGTTCTCTTTGTCTAGTCCCTGGTCTCTGGGGCTTTCAGCCACTCAGTTCACCAATGGTCACACTTCCCGGATCGAACCCCAAACTTCTTGAGCACCCACTTCAGGCTTCTACAAGAAGGCAGCAACCTAAGCAAACAGAGGCAACGAGGTGCAATCAGTGCTATTGATCCCAAGTTATACTGAACATTTCCCTAGATAATATCTCGCCTCTCTACAGCATATTTCATATATATATTACAGTATAATATTTGGTCCTAAATGGTACAAATGTGAACCGTTCTCATATATCAACATCTGATATTTCCTGAGCTAGCCCATCCCCAAAACTGAGCTCAACACTACTTGAAAATAACATGAGTCAGTGCTCCTGGCTGATTCCCAAGCCCTTGAGAGTGCTCCATCTTGCCCCAGATATATTTAATTTGTCAAGATATTTCTGTGTACAGGGCTCACTTCAAATATAATATATTTCAAACTCAGACTTTTGGAAAAGTTTCAAGCTCCTACAAATAATGTAGAACGACAATATAATTTCAGCTTAAATTTATAGATGTCATGTAGAGTTCTATAATTGTTGGTAGATTCCTCACATATATTAGATCAAGATTTGTGTCAAGATAAAACTAGAAATAGATTGATTATTTTAAAATTTTCTGAATTTTAGCTCTTCTCAGTTCCTCACATGGTCATGGTTTGCTGTACACTGTTTTGAAGAAGCCACCATCAAAGCTAAGAATGTCTGGGTGCGTGTGGTAAAAACACCTGTAGACCTTCAGAGCACAGTAGTTTCATGACAATGTTGCTGAGCAACAAGAAATGTCAAGTAAGCTTGCTCCTACTCCCTGATATGGTTTTGGCAGAATCAGATATTTTGTTCAACTGATTAAAATCTTCTAAAGAAAATTATTCTCATAAGATTTTGTGTTTGACAGCCTGTGAAAATGCATCTTGAGGCATCAGAAGATTGGAGTAATGGTATCATACATCTGAGAGACCACATTAGCTCTCTTCTCTTTCCCCACTCCCATTTGACCAGCAGAGTAGTGGCCATAGATATTGTGGTTTCCTCTGCCAAAGATTTCCTGTTGCATTATTTCTGTAGTAGATCTCCCTGACCTTAACGAGGTCAGGGAGTTCTCATTTAGCCTTGCCTAAAATATATTCTGTGCACCTCGTCTCACTTGGTTAGAAGAGAGAGGACTTTCTTCAATATTGACAATATTTGTAGGCTTACTAATAAATTCTGTTTATGGGTGCAGCCTCACATATACATTCCTGGAACACAAGTAACCAGGTACAATATTGTCCGTGATGGAAGAGTGCATCTGTTCAGTGCTGTAAACTGTAGGTTGCTAATGTAAAACTTGAGTTGCAAAGAACTGACATGGCACAGCCTGTTAAGAAATGCCATAACTAATAATGATCATGGAGGTGAAGAGCTCAGCCTTTCAGACATCATTGCTCAATGAATATCCAACAAAGAGCATATGTAGTCAGTGTCAGAAAGTTTCCCAAGGCCAGCTTCCAACAAATTACATTAGGGCCTAGCAAGGTGATTTTAACCTTCAAATCAATAGCTTTCACCCAAAAGGGATTCATGTTGTGACAAGACAGGTAACTGCTGCATAGTTGAAAGGCAAATTGGGAAACCTTGTATTTCTACTTAGAATTAAAGTCAGAATATTAGTTACACTAATGTTTAGGCAACATTTCTAACAGAGGTATCTTAATAAAAACACTGATGTTGAGATAATTGCATTGTTCTGAAATGCTAGATGGGACTGACTAACATTTTGGTGGTTCGGTAATGTCTCATGAAAGCACTTGAGGTTTTTCCACTTAAAATAGAATTTTAAAACATTTCTGGAAATATTCCATAATGTTTGCAAGTGAGATAGGAAATCTTATCAGTTCTCACAGAGACTGAGGTCTAATTTTCCACACTGTTCATAAAATGACATTCAAAATGTAGGGGCCCTAAATGTTTCACCTTACTGGCAAGAAACGTCATCAGGTTGAACCTGAAGTGGAGAATTTATTCATTTCTTCTTAGTTCTGTGATAGTATTTTATATTGAATGGCTTACGTGTCCTTTGTGATAATTAATAATGACACATGCTATAGTGTTTTGTCTTCCATACAGTGTGTCTGAGATACCAGTCTGGTCTTGCATACAGTCTGCTATCTCCAAATCACTTGTAATTTACTCAGATCTTCCCCTATTCCTGACAGTCCTGGCGAGCCTGCTCACATTTCAAGACCACATTTAGAATTGTCCCCCTGTTTTTGTAACCTTCTCTGGCCCTGCATTAGCCTAGTTGATAACGCATGTTCCTCTTCTGATCCATAATGACTCCTTTTATCTATCAGGCAATAGACTTCTTCCTTACCCTCATGTACCCTCTCTGATGCTGATGACAAAGCCTTCTTCATTCCTACTCTTCCTTGGCACACGCATCTTTCTCTTGCTATCAAGTTTCAAGTTAACTGAGAATCTTAGCTTTTTATTTCATGGCATGATTTTTATTTCACTGTGTAATAAGTTTATGGCATGCTTAAAAGGTATTATCCAATACACAGATGAACAGTGATCTGGAAAGACTCGGGGGACACCTGTTTATGCTACAGTGTTTTGGAGTTCTGCTCCCTTCAGTGTAAAAGTTAGATCTCCTATTTATTTATTTAGATTTTCAGTTTAAGTCAATCAAAACCTATGGAATCAAATCGTTTGCTTTTATTTTTCTAATAATGTGACTTTTTCCCCAGAGCGCCAGAAAAACATTTTTAATGAATAATGTTTTTTTAAGTATGATTGGCAGTTAACCTATAGCAAGAAGTCAGTTTCCACAAGCACTATTTTAATTTTATGCCACACAAGATGAATGTCTTTGAAGATCCATAGTACTTTTAAATTATGTAACTGTGCTCATGTGTATCATGTATCCTGCATGTATCAAACCACACACAGCATTTGATGCAGAGCCCACTAAACACCATCTCCAGTGGGCTTTGGATGGGGGATTTTAGCAAGTAACAAGCTCACGTGTAGGCCTGGCGTTACCACAACTCCTGCCCTCTACAAAAAAATGACAAAGAGCCTGGTTTGGAAGGATGCTCTACTTGATGTAGACTGCTTGAGTCCCCTGGTTTCAAGAGGAGCGGGTGGCACCCAGCACTCATGGCATGGAAGCCTGTTGCAGTGGTAGTTATGAATTCACGGCCTGGCATACCTGCCTCATTGGAGTGTAAGAATATGTTCCCATATAACTAAGTGGATCTGCTGAATCTTCTTCTTTATTCTGATGTTTAGCTTTTTGTTAATTACATTTTCAATTTTCCAACTAGTAGTGAGGATTTTACTCTATCGAGAGGTTACAGGCACTAATTGCTCCCCTCCTTCTGTTCCTTTCGAGAAGTGGAGTCATTTGTTTTACTTAAGGTCTATAGTAATGCCAAACTATTTTTGGCTCCACCTCATCTCACCTCTCCGCTTGCTTGTGTCATGATGTCAGTTTTGATCTATACCTTCCCACTGCTAGACAGCTTTGCCTAAAGACATAATCCTCAGCCCCTAATAATTATGAGTACATCAAAGGCTAGCTGGTTTGCTTAGCTGCAGAGGTCTACACAAAGATCTGTGTATCTTCACTTGAAAGAGATTTATAGTTTTGTGTCAAGCTTTAGAATAATCATGGCATTCCATTTTTTTCCCTTCTTGATCGTGACATATTCTTGCCCACTACAGAACCTGATTTAAAAAGCACCACTATATGCCTGAAATGAAGACACTATTCTCCTCAATATTTTAATTTTAATGATCCCCATATTTTGTAATATCTGTCAGCAGTAAAATTATGCCCTGTTTAATACAAAAAAGTCCTACCGAGAAGTCATAGATTAACTGGTTTTTTTGTTCATTTTAAATGATGTGTTGAGTAGAAAAAAAGAAAAATCAATAACTGGAAGAGCCAGCTTTAGGCAGTTAAATTTTTTTGTATCTATAGCCACATACTATGACTGGTTTATAAACAAAAAAAATTACAGTATTTCCAAATTCTGGAAATTGAAAGGAGTTGTCTGTGTCTGATCTGTATTTATTCTCCTAACAATTAGGTTATTGCAAGGTATGTGAGGTCTCTGATCTCAGACCTTTTTAGTATATTTCCATCTTATCCCTATAACCTCCAGCAAAGTTGATGCACATAGGCAATAGAGAATGGATGACACTAATTACCAAGTAAACAACTTATTTTCTGTGGCAACATATCAAGAAGTAGGTTACAAAAGTGAAAACAATTCACAGAGAGATTCCTTGGGTGACAATGTTACGTGATAAAGAACAGTTCAGCATAAAAGATCTTGAAGGGATGCCCATGGCATGGCACTGAAGTAGAGAAGCAAGTCAGTACTCAAGTGTCCGTTGACATTATAGCTAGGAATTTAAGTAGGTGTTTGTCTTCTCAGCACTGACTCCATAGACTGAAGTCAATTTAAATAAAAAGCACACATAGTTAAAATAACTGTTGAAACAAGCTATCAAAGAAATTGATGCAGGGAAAGTGTCTTTGCATGGAGACTAAATGAATACCTTTCTGGGAAATAGGTTTTAGCCAAATACAATTTATGCATTAGTCAAACACAAGTTTTTCTGGCTCGGTGCAGGATACCTGGATGAAATTTAATGGCCTCTAATTCACTGTAGGTCAAACTAGATGATTTACACTATATCATTATAGAATAATATTCACATGTGCTGGATTTCAGTCTTGCCTACAGCTCTGTGAAAAAGCCCCTGGTAAATCTCCCATTAGCTTCAAAAGGCCCACATGTAGGCTAAAAGACTGCAGTTAAAAGCCACATAATGTATATTCACACATCGCATAGTATGCACGTGTGTGTGTGTACATGAGTGGGTGTTATATTTACACATACAGAGCCAAAATCTGGCCAGTCATAAAAATAGCTCCAAATCTGAACACAAGCACTGGATTAATTATTACGTATTTATATTTTGCTTCATGACATCAGCAGCCACAGAATCCGCTGCTGCTTTTTTTTCTGAAGAAACAAGAAATAATCACAGCAGGAGGTGCTTTCATAACTGCTGTAGCCAGCTGAGAGCTGCGTATCTGTATGTTCACGGTGTGTCAGAGGCATGTTTGTCTCACGCACCCTAGAGCCATCCTTGAGCCTCTAGTTTTCTGATAGGGCATTCGCCGGTTGCATTTCTACACACTGAAAAGAGCTGGCAAATGCATATTTGCATGGCAGTTGGTATGTGTTTTGTCCTGTCAGTTCTGCATAATGTAACGTGATGTGACAGGCTGCAATTCATCACATCAGTGGCATGACAGCAGAGGAATTGAAAAGAGGTATAATGGTGGGCTGACATGAGGTGTCATTTTAACGTTCGATTGTAATATTTTAACATTAAGTCTTTTTATAATGGCCTACCAAAGAATTATCACCAAATATTCCCCGTGCAGGTGAGTTTTAGAAGTAGTGATCGGATACAGCATAGTCAATGTTGGGAGAAGGCTGTAGATTCATGTGCTCCGAAGGACCAACTCTTGTAAATGTGAGAGTCTTTCCACCTCTAGTTTCTGATCAAACAAACAAACAAACACTTTGAAGGACTATTTATTTATTGCCTCCTTTTTCACTACACTCCCCAGCCACACCACAGGCTCTTAAGTGGAGATACCATGGAATTGCCCAGGGCAAAATCAGAGGTTGAGGCTGTTTTCCTCCAAAGACTCCTGCACAAGAGACTGCTTGACAGTTCACCCCTGAAAAACTCCCACAACAAAAGCCAAGGTGTTTGATGGCCTAATGTTAGTTCTTGTTGAGTGCTTTCAGCCTAACAAAACCAAGTTCCCTGTTAAAATCCTGTCTCAGGGCTGGTGACATTCTAATCAGGATATTGCTGGTGAAAGCTGTAGGGAAAAGCTTGGTGGGGCCCAAGTGCAAGCTTTGCACCCATAGCTGTTGTCAGTCTTGCACTATCTAAAGTGCCAAACTTGGCCGGAAGAGAAAAAGTAATGGGCTGTTTAAGAAAAAGCATTGGTGAAAAACTGGTCGACAGTACAAGGCAGTAAGTACATCCAGAATTAATGACTTTTTTCTTCCCTCAACATACACTCTGTATTGCATTTCAGGTATTTGAAATACCTTTTCCCTAAATATCCTTCCTGTTGGTTGGTCTGCACCGAGACTTCTTTTTACTTTAAATCTCAGTGCTGTGAGACTGCTGCAACTCCTGAACTCATGCATGAATAATATCTGCCCTTCAATAATATTTTTCACAGCATTCAAGATACCAAAAGTCCTGTATCGTGCTAGATTTCAAACTGTACAATTCAGTCTTAAAAATAGATTGTGAGGCAGCATTGGTTATCTCTGCAATGTTCATATTATGAAATGGCAAAATATTATAATATCATTAAAATATATCATTCTTAATAGCTTATAAGCATGTATGGTGATCATTATAATTAGTTACTTACTGCAGATACAGTGCAGGTCCCACCTTTTCATCTTTATGATAACCAAAGATGCAACAGCCACTTGATTTCTGCTTCCTGCCCTCCCAGCCCAGGGCCTGGCTGTAACACCCACCTTCCCCGGGAGCTCGGGCTCCCCAGCACCCATGTCCCTGCTTCTTCTCTGCTCTCTGGGAGGGCACAGCTTCCCCCCCAGCTCTTGCCCATATTTAAAGTGATCCCTTTCAAATGTGTTTGCAAGGCTGTGTTTGATATCAGCGGGGAGGCTTGCCATGCCTGACTCCACCAGTCCTGTCTGGATGGTGCTCAGAGCTCAGCCCGGGCTTCTCATAAGGAACCAGTGGCAGGAGTTACAAGGACTTTCTTGCTGTCCTTCACCAGTGATGGCTCTGAGCACAGCTTTGAGTCCTTGCATACCACAAGATCAGTAAAAAGTCAGGGTATAGTTCTCACATAAATGAGATCCCACAGATTAACCACTTAACTGATAGTTTAAAAATTTTCGCTGTAAAGGAACGTGGAAGACTATTCTTTCCTGTAGAATTACATTAAAAACCTGTGCATGACTTCTAGGTTTTTTCAGAAATATAACACTGTTTCATAATAACTGCTAGCTTATATTTTTTCCTTGATGTAACCTACCTTCTGCTACATCATACTATGGTTATTCATATACCTCTGCTAAATGTAGTCATTTCCTTTGCTAATGTTCTTACTGCTGAAAATCCCCTGTGGGGATATCCAAATGTGCCTGAAGTGCAGCAGGTGAAGAGCAGATTCTGGGGCCATCCCAGAGACCTTGTAGAATAACTCCAGGACTTGATCTTACATCACCTGGAAGCGCTGCTGCTCATGAATCATCAGGAGCCTTACATGAGCTCACCCTCTGACTGCACTACATAACCCATGGAGGGGAGGATTTGGGACCTGATCTAAACTTCTCCTGAATCATCGCTTGAAGTTCATTGCTAAATTTCACCACACTTCTGCCTAAATAATACAAACTTTTATTAACCAGATGAAAGAATATGGCTACAATTAATTATTTATTTTACTACATAGGATGATGCATTGTGGCCAAAGAAAAACAGCCACAAAGTGCTTACCTTAGGCCCTTGCTTTTAGCTACCAAATGGCGAGATGTTTAGCTCACAGCCGCAGATACAGAGCCCTTGTGGGCATAGTCTACTGCAGCGTAAGCCCAGATGGTCCCACTGGCTGTGCTGCTGTTGCTTCTCAGATATGTAAGGGAAGAATTAGGACCACAGCACTCCACTCTGATCACCGTAATAAACAGAATTTTAACAGTAAAACATTCCAGAAAAATTCCTGATTTCCTCAAAAATTCCTGAAGGAAGCATGAGCAAGTCAATGCCTTGTTTTCATACATTATTATCAACTACACTGTCCCAGCCTATTCCCTTGTGTGTTTGAGAGCTTTGCTGCCCACTTGTCGGGATCAGAAACAACACAGCAGGTCAGGGACTGGATGAAATTAGACCTTTCCAGCCATCACCAACCTACTGGATGACTTTGGCCAGCTCATTTTAGCCTTCAGTGCTTTTGTTTTCCTTTGGGGACTGTGTGAGCTCTCTGCGACGGGCTGCCCATCCTTTCGGCAGCATCCAAGTCCCATCCCACAGCCCCTTGCTCTTGTCGTGCTAATTTGGCACTTGGCCCTCAGCTTCTCCCCACTGGTGTCGCGTTTCCAGCGCTGCCCTCCCAGAGGTTAACCACACAGTCAGGTGAAGTCCATTTTCTACGCTCACTTATTTTCTATAATTTGAAGGAATTTTTACAACACGGGGTAAAAACACACCCCTGGGAAATCAGCTGTAATACTCTAGTTCATATCTGCCATTAGGTGTCAGTGTGACAACAACCATGATACACAAAAGGCTATTCCGGGGCGTGCAGGGTTGCCACCCTATCCTAAACTTCTCATTTTTGAATCAGGGAAAATACAATATGCAACTGAGAGGAAGGAGAAGGTTGAAGAAAGCAAGAAACATTTTATTTCAGGTTTTTCCATCACCTAACTGAAGTTCTTTACTAACAGATAAGTCTGTTTGCATTTCATTCAGTATGTCTCTGGTTCCCGGTGCTGCAGTTGTCAAAGTGTAATATTTACAAAACCAGGACAAGAGCTTCTGCACACACTGATCTGACACCCTATTTTGGGGCAAAAGAAATAGCCAATACCATTAGTAATTTGCAGTCTGCAGGAGGTAAACTGCTTTGCCCATATGCAAATGTTAAATTACTCATGTAAGTTGATGCCTGCTGATGTTGATGCTTATGGGTGGGTCCTGCACATTTGGTTAAAATACTGTATTAGAAAAACAACTAAAAGTTCCACTCATTCAGAAGAAAAGGATATAAAAACTTAAAAACTAGTTTTAAAGCAACTTTTTGTGTCTGAAATACTACCTTATTTTGTTGTATCATCAGTAGTATGCATGATGAAGAAATAGTAAAAACATGACATATATTAAGGAGCTTGCAACTGTTTTTAAACAAAATTTCAGGCACTTCCCAAAATGAGGTGGCAAAGGTAGCAAACAGTTTTTGGTTACATGGGAGTTTTAAAAGTTAGTACAGTTTTAAAATAAAAATCAGTTTTGAGAAAAAAAGTATTTTCAGAAGAAAACTTATTTTAAAAATATTCTCCCGTTGCCTCTAGTATTGAGAATACCTCAAGTACTTGTGGGATAGCATTTTTTTGCCTTAAGTTTGGAACTGGAAACGTTTCTACCATTAACTTTAATCAGATTTACATCAGGTCAACATAATGGCTAAATCAGCTTGGCCTTCACCAGGATCAGCGAATCTGTTGTGCAAGAAGATCATTTGGATTCAGCTTTGCCTTCCTCTTTTCTCCTTTGAGATGGAAGAGATTGTGAGCATTGCTTAAATTTGGGGGTTTTTTACATTGACAGATTAAATCTTGAGTAGCACCATGCTGCTGTGATAAGCATCTGAGCATGCTGGCTTTTCTTTTAGCTGCTTCCAGTTTTCTAGTAACTGCATGACACAGGAGCGGTTAGTCCTGAGCATGCACTGCACAGCCCAGAGTAACTCTAGCCAAGGCAAGAATCCTCAGGTACCATCTCTGCTACAATTCCCCAAGTTGGGTAGCTGCAGTTCTCTTTATGAGAGCAAAGACTTCCAAAATTTGGTAGCCCTGCCCCCCTTCAAGTTGGGTGTGGGGAAAGAAAAATCTCATGTGCCAATTTGACCTTGTCTTTATAATAGATAATTATAGGCATTAGGAATAGAAAAGATGCCTGATTAAATGGCTCCAGCCACCTGCTAATACAAGATTGTGAAGTAATCCTTGACCGTTTTCATATTAAGAGTTGCCGTGATGATGTTCTTCCACTCCTTATGCTGCTCGGCTTGCCTAGAAAGCTGTCTCTTATACTTTAATTTTCTTTCATCCTAACTCTCTTTCGCTTTGTACTATTTTAAATAGCAGTGATTAAACCTTTCTTTATATTGGCACTGGTGGGGGCTTGAAGGTGTCTGCTATCCTACACATCTATTTTGACTTCAGAAATATAAATTGAAGAGCTCCTTATTTTTACATGTGGTTTCAGACCAGGTTCTTCTTCTTCTTTGTGGTACAACAGGAGCAGATGAAAATGTCAGCTGGGCTAGCAGTTCGAGAAACCCCCAGCACTGGCCATTGTAGCTGGCTGTACCCCCTGCTTCATCAGGGCCCCAGGGTAGGTCTAAGTAGAGGCTCCGGGGCCAGGCACAACCTGTTCACATGGCACTCTCACCCAGAGTTAGTTTAGGTGAGTCCAAAGGTAATTTTGCTGATTTTGAAGCAAAATCATTAGTAAAATAGACCTGAAAGCAGCAGAGAGCTGTAAGCCTGCTTTAAACTGAGCACTGTTCTTGTAGAGAGAGTATTGCTTCAAGCCGCTCTTTACAGATCAGAAAGGATCATGGTGACAGTTTCCCTCTGACTGATCCCTTCTCCCTGCAATGGGCTGAGTTCCCACCTGCAGCCTAAACCAGTCCAAAAATGCCCCACAAAATGTCAAGTGCAAGGAAGAGTTTCTACCCAAAGTCAGAGAAGAGGCAGAGGGAGCAGAGTCAGGCTGTAAGGAAGAACTACAAGGACACAGTAATAGCCAGGTAGATAGTAAACGGCTCTGGGTGATGCACGTCTGTGTGAGAATGACTGGTGGTGGCATATAAGGAAAGAAACAGATCACTGTGGCAATGCAGGAATGTGGAAGGATGCCTTGTAAGGGCAAACTTTCCCTATTGAACATTAATTGCTTTCCATGGATACAAAATGCACTTTTAAGTGATGAAAGGAGTGCCTGACAAGCAATGCTGTATTCAACAGATATCAGAGAATGCAGTCTAGGTTAATTACCTCCTCTTAAAAAAAAAATAATGTTTTTTTCTGAAAAGGTGAGCATCTGTGTGAGACAGAATCTTATCTCCAAACTCCTGTTGTCTACTTCAATGAGAAGAGGAGCAAGAAAGGGAATGAAATGGGGCAGTGAGGGGACTCCAGCAGGAGCCGTAGTGATTTTTTTTCCCTGGCATCAGGCGTCAGAACTTTGCATCGCTGCATGGACTTTCCTCCTGGTTACCTTCAGAAGCACAAGCAACGCCAGGACCTGCCCACAGCTCCCTCCGGGGCTCTGAGCTCCCCAGGCGGCATCCACAGCCGCTGCTCCTGCTGACGGAGTTTATTTAAATAGGCAGGGAGAAAGTATTTGTGTTTGCAGAAGGCAGCGTATAGTGTAAACTACCTCCATGAGGTATTAAAAAAACCCAGCACTCTGGTATTCATGCCAGTGTGTAATTGAGGGATACCAGTCAGATGAAGATCTTCCCAGGGGGTGGAAGGAACAGCCTGGGAAGGGAATGAAAAACCCACTGTTTCTACAAGGTTGCGTTTCCCCTTCGAAAGGGCGTACGAACCATAGCATGTCCACTTTCCAAAGCTTTACTTTTTCCCTCTAAATTAGTCTCTTCTAATGGTAAGGGGTGGGAAGGAAACTGTCAACCCATCAGCTGGGGTTTTCAGATGCCAACACGGTCACATTGGCTTTTAAGGCCTTTGGGCACCAGAACCACAGAATGTGCTGGTGGTTATCAGCAAGTCTGTGCAGCAAAGCGCTGGAGCAGGTGAGTGACGGGCCGTAAATGCCTATCAGGGAGGACCTGCCCTTATATCTGCTTCAGTGGCTTTATTAACCACACCTTTCTTGTGAATTGTAAAGTGTCAGTCAGGGTGCTCCAGAGGTGGTTAAAACAAGATGTGCTCTAATACCCCAACTTCTTTTATGTCCTAGTGCCTTGAGGTGCATTTAGAAAATGCATCCAAGTTTCATCTCATATTGTAGGATTTAGCCAAGAGACATTGAACAGAGCACCGTATAAGTGTCATTAAGAGAGCTTAGCAACAGGATGTCAGTATGCATGTTGTGTGCAAACCCACAACTTGCATATTTACACATCACAATAAAGTTTTAGACTTTGTAGGTTTAAAATAACGTGTTGGTACCTACTGTGTAGCATGTTTTCTATACATTGCACCAGTGTTGCTAATTTTCTATGCAGATACAAGCACACACACAGACCCCGTAAAAACTTGGCCCTCATTTTATGAAAACTTATCCAAGAAATTCCCAACCTAGTATCCTAATTCTTAAAGAACAAAAGTATTATAAAAAGTCAGTGTCTTTAAAGGGACTGAAAAAACATACAAGCATTTTCAATTTTGGTACATGGAAAGCTAGCTCCTGTTAAACTCTGCAGGTATTAAGCTCGTTGATATCGGAGTAAATTTAGCCTATACAACCTTCCAGCATGAGTAAGGTTTTTTTTTTTTCCTTGAAACCCACTGACTATGAGCCCATTAGCCTGGCAGAGGCCAGAAAGCAATACTGTTTTGTAATTTGGGCTTTATTTACAGATAGTATTCCCATTTCTCCATTATTTGGATTAGGCAATTAACTGGTCCCAAGTTTTTCTTCATTAAAAGAAAAAGAAAAAAACCTCCTTTTAATAAGTGTGTGCTTCACACTTTCAAACTTCAATAGCATAGAATTTTTCACTTGATCAGAAAGCTGATTTAATTTGCTGCTAGGTTGAATGTTAAAGGTTTCAGTCTTATGACCATGAATTCTCAAATTAAATTCAGTGCATTGCTTAAATTTCTAGCTGCAGTGCATTTAGCCTAATTGCTTTGGTAAGTTGGATGCTTAGTAACTACTACTCTTCTGAATTTTAGTCTTTAAAGGCGAGCAATGAAATAAGCCTGAGGGGCACAGGTGGGCTAGCCTGCTCTTTGGGATTCACCTGTGGGGTCTTCGGATATCTCTTCCAGTCTGACCGCATCCTCAGACCATGTCTGATGAGGCTGTTCTGCTGACAAGGGAGAGCATTTAAACACCTGTAGGTTTTAGCTATTTAAGCCCAAATCAGTTTTGAAGCAACAAGAAAGGCTGAGCAAAATGGTTCAGATTTCAGTCAGTTGTCAGCTAAATGTGTGCACTGGGCCTTTAAGTATTTGGCCAGACACATCTTGATTGCTTAGCTTTTGTTTTCTCCCTTGGAAAGTCAGCTGGGTAATTCGATGTAGCCAAAGTCTATTCTGTGATGCTGTAAGTGGGCTGGGCTGGGGGGCAAGAGGGAGAATTTAACCCAAAACAGAGTTATATTTATGTATTTCCTGATTTTTGTGAGCCAAGGTATTTGCAGACATTTTCAGTTTCCTTGCAATGTTAAATATAAAAATCATTGTGACTTAAAATGATCCCACTGATGCAGTCTTTAACGTGGGCTCTTCTCCCTGGGGATGAGTTGCAATGCAAACACAGGCGTGATGGAAGCAATAGAGGAAACTTCCACCAACTGCACCCGGCAGGGGTAAGCCCCGAGTATCTAGTTTTTTCCTCTTTGTTTACAGCATTTTTAAGGCTTTGAGTTCTCACGCAACATATATGTCATTAAATGGCTGATGCCTCTTTGCACACGTTGTTGTGATGGCCTGTGGCAACCTGAATTAATTGTGTCAGTAGTTGATGGTGGTTACTAGCCATAATTATTATAATTTGCATTTATAAAAACATCTTTCATCTAAGGATCTCAAAATGCTTTTGCACACATTTAATTAAGCTTCACAACATCCTGTGAGGTAAGTGTCAAGAGTGTTGTTACATCCATTTTTACACAGGTTTCTCCAAGAAAACAAGGTCAGTCTCTAACGTGACTGGTATTTGGTTCACATCACACTTGCACAGGACGGAGCAACTAGCACAGCTGCAGGAATTAGGGGTGCTGATCTAGGTCACTTTGCATCCCCACATAGCTCTTGCTGCTGCCACACTGTGTGGACACATGCACTAAGCCACCACAAACACAGTCAGAGCAACCTCAGCCCAGATTTCCAGTCTGAGACGGTCCTTTCTTTCCCAGAAGCGCTCCAGCAACAGAAAAGTCTTGGGAAGAAAACCAGATAAGCACCCTACATATTGCACAAGGTGCCATAATCCATCCTGCAAAGATCTGTTCTTTCTCTACCTTAACATTTAAGCCTCTCTTTGCAATCTGCACACAGCAAGATATTTCTACGGCAGCCAAAGCCAAGAAACTAGCCACAAGCAACATAAAGTTACCCTTTATCAGTCACTCGCTTGCTCTAGAAGAGGCTGCACGCACTTCATCTCCAGACCCTACCAGCCTTAGACCCAACCTTATGGGCAATCAACACTTCTGAGATCTACTAAATCCTAGATTACCACTTGACTGTGGTGTTTAAAAGTGAGGGTCAACTCAAGCAAGATAGACTTGGAACTTGAGGGGACAACAGGAGACAGTTTTCAAAAGCTCATTTCTTTTTCAAACATATGACTTTGTTGTTTAAATTGAACCTGGCTCTCTGTAAGCTCTGTTGATCACCATATTAGCCCTGAGGAAGATAGGCCTAAGTGAGTGCTTGCAAATTGAGTAAGAAGTCCTGGGCCATACCTTCATGAGTTCTTTACCATCCCCGTCAATTTATAAGGGCTTGTTTACATGTGGCAATGACCAGATCAGCTATTTTGAAAGAACTCTGCATGTGGATGCACTTATTCCAAAATAAAAGCCACTTTGCTTTTCTAAATTAAGTGGACTTACAGGTAGAGAATGATTATTCTGAATAACATGAGAAAGAAAGAAATTTCATTCCCAAGTAGACCATTCAGCAGGAATATTCTGAAATGAGCTGTCTGGCTAATTTCTCATATTGATGCTTTTTAAGGCACTGACATAGTCACACAGTCATCAACAACCAATTTTGTTTTCAGTGCATCCTTTTCCCGGAGAGGGTGTGCCAGTGCAAGGCAAGAGTCAGGTTGTCTTTGTCAAAGGTCTTGCGTACTTCTCTGTCTTTACATGACATTATTTCTGCTTAACCTAACAGCAGAAATTCAGAAATCATTTCTGAAAACATTCCTGCTTTTTCTAACACCAAAAAGCACTGCTGGAGCACAGATGGAAGAGACTTCAGTGTGTCCTACTCCACTCATAGGAGATGCCAGTAGCAGCAGAGGCTTTGTCCTGGCTTCTTTGGAGGAGCACCCCAGTGAAGCCCAGGGAAAGTTGGTCCCGCTCCCCAACTTAAGCATGTCTGGAGTGTCCTTCAGGGACGGTATTGCTCATCCCTGGTTCTTTTCCGTTCCCCTGAGTCAATGTACAGGATTTATTCTGGTCCATGTTTCTCTTGGGAGGGAAGGAATGCCTGGCAGCCAGAGGAGAAGGTCTGGCACAAGAACATATTTAATTTCATTTTACCTGATGCTGTCTACTTCACTTTCAGCAGAAACAGAGAACAGTCATTGGGCTAAGCCTGCATTTTTACTGAAGCTTTCTCCTGCTTTTCCTCTTCTCCAAACTTGTTCATGTCTACTGCTGCACAGACAAGAAAAATCCGGTAGCAGCTTGGGGCTTGGGAGAATAGAGTGCCATGGGAATCACAGCATCAGGCCCATGGAGGGTTTTTTTCTTGTGGCTACTATAAAACCTTCAGTAACTTCAAATCGGTACTTTTGGGGTCTGTTTCTTTTTTTGGAAGGGGGAGGTAGAAATTCTGCTTGTGTTATCTCATATTGCAGAAATTGAGATTTGGTGGGTACTATATTATCCTTTTTGGACCTCTAGTCACTCCCGAAGATTCAAGATGAACTCTGCCTGCCCAGGCACCAGAGTTGGTGCCCCAGGGAATTTCTTCATATCTAAGGGATATGCAGGATGTGCACTCGCATGCCCTTGCTGCCTCTCAACTCCAGCTATACATGCAGTTTTGCTTTAGGAACCTGTACCTCCAGTATTGCAATATCTTTTTCAGTCTCTGTCATCAAGAGTTTAAATACAGTTCAGATCAGCGTTAGTGGCCCAGCTCCAAATGAGGAGAATTGCTGCTGTTCGTTATCTTGACAAATTAACTGGTCTGAGGCAATTCCTTTTTGAAAGAGATACAATTAGCTAACTCTTGAACTCTAGCCTTGCTCCGGCGCTATGGCATAGTTATGCACCTGCTCAAAAAGTGTTGATACTACAACTAAGACTTTCCCACCTGTGAGTGTAATTCCTGCACTAAGAGCCTTAGTGTTTGTCCGCAGTGTTACGCAGCCGTGCCTTGCTGTCCTTGTGCCGCTCTCGTACCCCACTGTAGCGTGGGATTACGATGCAGTCCTCATTGGTAAAGGACTCTGACCTCAGCTATCTGAAGACCAAGGTGGGCTTGTTGTATAGCCCCTAGGGGAGGGTCAGTGCTGGAAACGCAGGGTCCTTGTCACAACACCACCAGAAGGGCCTGGCACAGAGAGCGTTATATCAGAGAGACACATCACCAGTTGTCCCATGCTCTGTTTTGAGTACAGCTTCCTGGTCCAGTGGAAAAAGGCGGCTTTCCTACCCCCAATCCATTGTGTAGAAAACAGGAGCCCATGCAGATCCGAAACAGAGATTTTCTTTGGAAAAGGAAGCATCCTTCTAATGGTGGTTTCTCCCTGGGATTTAGGCAGGAGTTTCTAGTTGCAATCCCTCAGTCCTTATATACCTAGTGAAAACTGGGTTGCCATCAGGTACAGTACCCCATTCCTGACGTGGACAGGAGCTGATGCTCCAGGGAAGGCAGAGTGACCTCCAGCCTTGCCCTGGTTTCCCTCACCTCCTGGCCTGGAGGAGCAGCTCCCTTCTGCCTCTTTCTACCAAGCAATGAAAATACATCCACAGCTACACGTTGTCCTTCCAACCCAACGTGGGCAGATGCACTTCTCATCCATTTCCCTGTGGAAAGCAACTCCTTCTGCCCCTCAGCCATATCTCACCTGTGGGCATCATCTTCCCTTGCACAAGAGCTCCCAGGTGCTAAAAGATATCCCTTAACCGTTTGTCCGAACCATTCCCTTTTGGAAACTCTGTTTGGGCTAAAGCTGTCCTGCAGAAGGCTTGTGTTTGCCTAGAGCCACTTTGTATGGACTTGGTGTCTGGGAGTTTCCCTGAGCTCTTCTTTGAACTTCAAGCCTTGAGCATTCAAAACATTTAACCCTCAATTTCTTTTCTGCTTTATCAGTTTGGCCAGCTTCCAGCTGGCAGCATTTATTTGCAGGCTTCCATTCTGCATCTTGTGTTTGCAGATGTATTTCTCTTGCAATTAACCCCCTGAAATGGTTTTCTTCTCCCCTGAGCCTACCTGCCTCTGGTCTGGCCGGCACATCTCCCTGCTCTGGATGCCCGGAGGGCGGAAGCCGGGAGCAGAGACGCTTGGTCCTTGGGTTGGAAGTGCCAAGCAGAGGGTGTGCCCTGTACACGGGCGTCACAAAGAGCAGATGAAGGAACACGCAAGTTCGGCAGCGCCTGCTTTGCCCGTTGTGGGTTGGGGCTTGCCTCTGTGGAGTCTGTAGAGCATCACTTAAGAATAATCAGGTCTTCCCTGAATGCTTTCACTGAAATGCTCTGGAGCATGCACCCACATTCCACTGCTGCAGCCTTCACCCCAAACAATGGGAATGTCTCTGCTCACCAGCAGCTTTTGCCCAACTTTCCCTTAGAACAGGTATTTCTAGATAGTCACTTAAAACAAAAAAAAAAACAAAAAAAAAAAAAAGAAGAAAAATAGACCTGGTCTAAAGTACCACTTACCAAACAAAGAAAATGCCTAGTCACCAGGAGTGTCTTCCCTCCTGTGCCTGCTGTAATTACTGAGCAATAGCAGCCTTAGGTTGCTCATCTTGTGTCTTGGCACTCCAGCTTGTTAACGTGCATCACAGCCGGGAGGAGAGCCGCTTGCCCGCTGCCAAGATTACGAGGCAAACTTCACATGTTTTGGGAAACCTGATAAAATCTAGAGGCGCAAGATCTCTATTGCTGGGACACTAGTCAAGCCTTTGAAGTAAAAGGGCCTGGAATTGAAGCAAATCCTTGGTTATTCAGTCTCTTTTAGCTGGCGACCCATCACAGCTTGGTACTACCACATCTGGATCACCCTGTAAGACACACCTTTTCTTTTTAAACTAAATAATATTGGCACTGCTAGGGTAGTTCCTAAGGAACCTGATTACTTAGGCTCCAGGGAGATAAAAAATGACCTACTCAGCCTATATAGTGGTTAGTTTAATTTTGTGTATGATTCTAGCAGAGCAAATGAGTAGTAGAGATTGAAATCTCAGACGGAGCTAGTAAAGACTTGGCATTTCCATTTGCAGAAAGTTTTAAAGCCAGGTTTCACTGCAAGCTGCAGAAGACTGCTAAGTGAAATATAACTCTCTACGCTAAAAAAAAAAAAAAAAAAAGAGGAGTTGTTTATAAATGTTAACTACTTCTTTAGTTTTATCACATAAGTTTTATTTTAATTCTTAAATTTCCTGGCACACCCATTGAAACAGTTTTGCTACTGCTAATATGCCTAATATACAACTAGTGAAATAATGACATGTTATGCCACCATTAAGGGTTGCTTCTACTTAGTAGTGATTGAAGTGCCTTATCTTCTCAGGTATCAAATTGTTAAATTACAACACAAATGGGAGATATTCTGATTTAATGTACCTGTTCCAGCTGCCTCAACAGTAACAGCTGTTCTCAATGAGTTTTAAAAGTACTACAAAAACAATATTTCGACAATTTATATTTGTCAAATGAAAACATGTCAGCACTGGGAATTAATAAAACAACACAAAAATAATCGAAAAATAAGAAGCCATGGAAAACTAGACCAAAAGAAGCAGAGAAGTTTAGAGGGATGTTTTTCCACACGCACAAACAAAGCTGTGTGGTTTCCCTGCAGGAATTTGTTGAAAGTAAACAATTTTATTAGAATCTGGTTTTTTAGGAAGACATTTTCAGGAAAACAATTGTAGCCAGAAAAAAGAGCTGACCACACTCAAGTCAGCAATTCAAGTTCCCACTAATTTTGATACCAAAAGAATTTTACCCAGTGGCTTTAGAAATACCTTGATGTAGTTTGAGAAAACCTGGGGTAGAGTTAAGGTGGAGCAACTTGATAATGCGTGAGATCATGCTCAATCTCACACCCCCTGCAGCAGTTATTTGCCTTAAAAAAACCAAAACCAAAACCAAGAAAAACTCTCACAAAAGCAAGAGAGCTTGATTTCAACAGGTCAAAATAAAAAATTAAAATTAAAAAGAAAGAAGTTAATGCGTAATAAAAGGAGATATGAACTTATTCACATGGAAATAGCTATTCAGGGAAAAAAATTGTTTAAATGTCTAAAAAAAAGTGTGATTGTTTGAGTTATTACTAAACTATACGGTTTTACAGCACGCACTTTGCTTTAACCATTTGCATTTCTTCAGACCCTTGCTTTATTTCTTTCAGAAAAACTCTACTATTTACTTCTTTTTTTAAAAAAAGAAGAGCAGTATGTCTGAAGTCTGTGTGGTTCACTGGGAGTTCATTGGGATGTATTTGCAACTCCTGAAGCAAAAAACTGATATTTTATCTTTAGAAGGAGTCACATTTTTTGAACTTATTGAATTTTTCAAAGATCAGCATGAAGAGTTCTGATTAAATGCTTGCTTCAGCATTTTAAAGGCTTCTTGTGTCCCTGTTGCCTAAGGAGGTCGTACATTACGATTGCTCTGTAAACATCAGATTGTACAGAATTGGCTCTGCATACCATGCTGGGCACACAAAGAAGAAGTCAAATGGCTTATCACTCGCTTATCAACTAGTTTATTTTTCATGCCCAAAAAAGGCTATATTTTTACAAGAGCAGCTGCTACTTTGTGAATAATTTAATGGCTTCTGTTAAGTAGAGCTGTCAATTTTGAAAACAATATTAGAAGAAGATTTTCATTTTACCATGGGATTGCATGTTTTAAAATGCATTTTTATCCCTGAAAGCCCAGTGGAGGATACTGGAGAATGGAAACAGCTTCTGATTTGCAGACACAGAGAATAGATACAGTTAAATAATGACACATATATGAGCAGGGAAGGCATGAGATTTCATCACCTGCGTATGGTGTTCAGAGCATCCTGCTCATTAAAGCGTAGGAAAACTTCTAGTGGACTTGTAAAGAAACGCATTTGGCTATTTCAGACAGGCGCTAGATGTAGCAGTAGCAGCTATCAGCAAATTTTGGAAGTGCAGAATGTGCGTTGTGCGATTGTGTGTGTATGACACTATCCTAATATTGATCATGACAAATGGGATTTTGTAGATAAAGATTTTTAGCACAATATAGTTCATATTATTGCATCTGATAAATTACTTTAATGATGAAACAATGTTAGCCACGATACCAACTCTCAAGTTTTTAAAATTCAAATTGAGGTTCAAATCCCCAGATCCTAAAATGATAAGCAAATACTAGGTTAGAATTAAAAACAGCAAGAGTTTATCATGCAGTAAGCCAAAGGAAGATCCCAGATTACCTGAATACGAAATCTTAGGTGCAGCTTGTGATACCTCCAATGCTAGCACAAAGTCAAGTCTTTATTAAGCACCAAACCCTAGCCAGAGCCCTCATCTAGATGTGAGGACCACCACCCTCTCCCAGCTCTATGGGCGTCGTTGCCAAAATCCTTCCCTTTTTAATTAAATGTGGGATATGTTGCCTCTGGTTTGGGAAGGGCTGTGTTGTTTAAACAGTGTTCCTTGCACATTTGTTTTTCCTGCTGTAGCACTTCTCACAGGGAACACAGTCCAATGTCCCACAACAAAAATGTTTATTTCTTTACTCTAGAGCTCGTATCTGATGGTTTTGTGGCTTTGAACCACTCCTGGCATCTGATCCTATCTAATGTTCTACTGCAACACTGCAGCTGTATACCCAGACTAGAATAGGTTCAATCCTCGTAACTTGAGGTCAGTTTCAGATATTTAATTTAGATAAGAAAGTGCAAAGAAATCTATTTGCACTCCCATGGGTAAGAACCCCCTCATCCCCCAATTTTGCCTACAACTATACTTGCATATGACAGACTGCTCTGTTTTCCATGAGGTTCCTATGGATCCAGTAGCATTATTTAACGAGGTGTAGCTGTGCTGCATCCACAGCGCAAAATATCAAAGTCAGTGGCCGTGGTTATAATTGCTCATAGCGTTCATATATTAGAACTATGCCACACGAGGACTGGATACATCCAAATTGTAGCCCACTCCACGTTTCAAAACTCTAGGTCCCACCCAGAGCGTGTGCGTGAGTTAGTTAGACTGAAGTGATTGACGTGAGAGGCCTGTGATTTATTCAGATCTGGTTCTCAGCAGGTACGAGAAAATGCAAATGAATAGTATGATGGAAAGAGATCAAGACAAAGCTGACCCAATCCTATTTTGTTTCCTTTCTCAATACACACTCCCTTCTCGGCATCTCTCAGGGTTTTACGTTCTGAAATGCCACTGCTGCTTGGAGCTAGGTCAGCCTCAGGAGTGATGTCTAAGGAGAAGCTATAGAAGTTTGTAACTTCAAGGGATTAAGTTATGTAGGCCTTAGACATTACTGAGTAGGTGGAAAAAGAAAAAAAAGAGAAAAAAAAAGATTAATTACACCAGTTTGATTCACACTGTACGTCTTAGCTTTGACATTTAGAAAACTAAAAGGTTTAACATTTCCCTCCTTAAAAGCTAAGGCCAAGTGAAGGGGGCGGCTCTTCAGGACTAAAGACTCGGTTCACAGGTGGGAGCGTGGCAGTGAGAGCTGTGTTCCCAAGCAGAGGCTGTCAAAGTTTGTCCCATGAGAGCTGCGGTGGATTTTGCCTACGCACACATCAACAGGAATTTTGTTCAAGCCCTTTCCCAGAGTTCTTCACGTGTATCAAAAGCAGTTTCTCCTGCACCTTTTTAAGTTCTCCATATTGCTGCCCTCCTTCTCTTGGCTGCTCACTCTGCAACAGGCTCCAAGAAGAGGTCTCCAGAGAAACCTACTTTACTTGCCCTTGAGTTGAGTTTCCTAGACGTAGAGCATTGTTCGTACACCTTTTTTCTCCCCTCCTTTTTTTCTCTTTGGATTTTTTATTCGAGGTAGAGGAGAAATTGCACCAGGGCCAGTTTAGCTCCTTTATTTATTGTAACGTGGTGTGCATGCTTGGAGCTGTGTTGCCCCTGACCGAGTTGGTTGTTCTCAGCGATTCCCCACATTGCTCCACGTGTGGGAAACGGCAGCACAGGCGGAGAATATCAGTTACCTGAGAAAGCCAAACTGGTTGCCACACTTCACCTTCTCTTGCACCGCAGATGCTGATAATATTTAGGTAGCATGAAGAGTAGAAATAGTCCGCAGCAATCTTACAGCGTTACCTTTTTAGTACTCGGAGATTCAGAAACGCTTACAACTAGATTTGCCCTCCTAAGCCGGTCAGCATTCTGGGTCTCTGGCCAAAATGTAAACTAGCAGTATGGCAATGCTCGCAAGAGCATTATATTCTTCGCACTACCCATGGTGTTGCCATGGGTATCGTGCAGATTAGCTTATACAGGATCTGGGAAGGCAGAGAACAAGGGGAGAAAAATAGGATTAAAAAAGAAAAAACGCAAAAGGGTCTTACGATTTTGAGAAAAATCTTTTAAAGTCTTTATCTGTAACAGGATTTTTTTCCTTAATCCAAACTCTGCTAGCCTGGGGTTTGATTAATTTTTTTATTTATTTATTTTAAGTCTCACACCTAGAATATGCAATTCCTCCTCTATATTTTTAAGTGGTTCGGGTATTCTCAAACAATTTCCTTCTCCAAAGGGCTCAGACTGGAACTTGGGAACTGGAGGCCTCTCCTTCACCTGCTTGAAGACTTCAGGTCTTAATTGTGAACAAAAATATTTTGAAGCAAAGCTAAGGAAAGTCTTTATTTTTAAAGGAAGGAGTTACAGATACCCTTGTGGGGGAACAGTGCAATTGATAAGACTTTGATCCGTATGGCAACAGTGAAATACTCGCACGCAACAGCCTTTGGCAGTCAGCTAGACCTTCTGTAGTTGACAATTTAGAGAAGGCATTTCCTCCTTGCTAACTAAAGCCAAGACACACTCCCTCCCTCCCTTCCAAAAACTCCTGGATGTGTTATTGTTGCTGGTCGTTAGCTACTTGGCCTCCTTTCCAAGGGAAAAAGTCAAGGGTGAAAGCTGTATAAGCATATGGTTTTCCATTCGATTTGATCCATTACAAGAGAGGACACCCTTGTCCTTATTGACATCTAAGACAAAGAGTTGGCAACTTGATTGGTACTTTTAAATTAAGTAAGCCTGATATCATATCTTGATTCATCTTAATAGAACTTCTGGGGCAGTCAGACGAAGAAGACCCATCTCGCGAAGCTTTCATTGACCGATCTTCAGAGCACGGAGGAGAGTGTGACCCACCTGCTCCCGGTCCGGCCATCAGACCACCAGCACAGAGCTGCTCCCGCAGGTGAGTGGTACAGAAAAAGGCACATGGGCAGCTTGTGTGTCTATCAAAGATGTTTCGTAAGGCCAAGGAAAATCCTGTATTTCCATAACAGAAAAGGGAAGGGAGGGGGGAACAATTAACTAAAATACTTTTGAAATGTATGTTTGATGTTCTGAACTTTCCTGACAACCTCAGCTGCCATCTGCATCATGACTGTAACCATAATAAAACATTAAGACACTAAGCAGGAACTAAGAAAAACTTGGAAGCCAGAAGGACATGGCATGGACACAAAGCAATCTCCAGAAACTTAGACTCTTTGCAAGCATTTAACATGCACTAGTACAACCATTTTCAAAGTAAACCATTTGGGCAAATGCAGCCTTCCTTGATGAATTTATGGAAGAGAGACATACAGTAATGGAAATGCAGTGAATTAACAGTTACAGGTGGTAAGCAGAACTTTTAAAATCCTAACACGATCTTTACTGATTTCTGTTAAGCTCATCACTAGCCTGTGATCAAAATCCCTGGGATGATCTTTCAAGAGTGCCGTTCTTCCAAAGTTGATTAAAATCTGGAACTTACCTATTATGAGAGAAACAACAGGTCTGACAACTGGGGTTTTTTTCAATGCTTTTGTTGCTAGTGAACCAGCACACCACCTTGCAACAGATGGGAAATTAGAATGAAACAGCTCTTCTGCAAAGATTAAAAAAGCATTTATTTCTCTTATTTTTCTTCATGGATTCTGGACAGAAAAGAAGCAATTATTTGTTCCCAGTGAGTATATAGATGGACCTATTTTTATTTTCTTTGCCTACTGTATGTAGGAACATTTTTAGTAACTCCAGTGTGAGTACAACGTTGAACTTCCACATTGACAAATCATCCCAATCATTTGTATACAACTGTGCTGAACACTCTTCATGTGGGCAAGAAACACATTTGTTTCTCCTACTGGAAATCTGTATATTACTTAGTTTTCTGTCTTTCCTCACATGAAGAGATTGAGCTTTTGCAGTATTAGATATAATATCCATTATATCAGCTGCACACCACTAGTGAAATATTTATTTTATACGTGGCCTACAACTTTTAGGATACAGAACACTGTCTAAAGCTTTCAGAGATATCCAATGGATTTGGAGATGGGGCCTGCTTTTAAAAATATAGTGCACAATTATTCTGTCTTAACTTTCGGGATGGAGATAGCACCGTATCGGTATGGGCAAATAATAAAGACAGTAAGATCATACTGGAGACTGTATTGACTACAGAGGACTTTCCAAGTGCTCCAATAAAAGGAACTCCTTTAACAGAGGACTAGAGCAGAGACTAATCCCAACATGCCTCTGATCCCAAGGTATAAACACGCCATCCTCCCTTCAGCTCACCTTTTCCCTTTCGGAGGTTGCTATGACTCACACGTCTCTGGCAGTCCCGCGTCTGCCTTCCTCAGGTGTCTTGGGAGAGAGATTGCAGAGTTCAACTTTACTCCTACTCCCAGGCTCCCCGGCTTGACCACGTTCGCCTGTGCCTGCCCAGGTGGGTCACCAAAAGTTGCTGAGCCTCATGAGTGGCTCCTTGCAATCGCCAGAGCTGCATAAACTGCTGGGATTTCCTGAGGCTTTTGTTTGCCTCTTGCCAGGTTGGTGAGTATAAAGCAAGCTCCCCACCCACGCGACCAGCTCCTCCGCCTGCTGACGCCCGGTGCTTGCAGCTGACCTCCCCCAGGAGAACCCGGCGTTTTTGGTTGCCTCTTGCAGAGCTGTGAAAGAAAACTTCTCACGGCTCCTCTGGCTGGCCACAGCCGCTTGAAGCCTGCCAACACGAATGTGAGTTTTAAAGGCACTCCCTGTGACAACGCCAACTGGCTGTGAAGGTCACCTGCCGAGGCACAGGTGACTCCAACAACCTCTTCTCTGTGCTTAAAAAAAAACCACAAACGGTTACAAGCACGTAACTGTGGCTTGTGTTTTGCCTCCAGTTTCACAGAGTTTGTTTTCTATAATACATCTGCTGCCAAGTCTGCATCAGATGTCTTCATCTGAAGAAATTTGTATAAAGAAAGGAAGGGTGTGAGTGTTAGGAGCCTACATAAACAGGGATGTTTGATTGCAATAGTTTGCAGTCATTGCAATGCTTCATCTTTCTGGTCAAGATTGGAGCATTGGGCTATGATTAATGGGATGAAATTTAACAAGTCGAAATGCTGGATTCTGCACCTCAGATGGAGTAATGCTGGGCACAAGTATAAATTGGGAGAGGAGTGGCTGGAGAGCAGCCCTGCAGAAAGGGATCTAGGGGTGCTGGCTGGCAGCAGGCTCAATACGAGTCAGCAGTGTGCCCTGGCAGCCAAGAGGGCAAACTGCATCCTGGGGTGCGTCAAACACAGTATAACCAGCCAGTCAAAAAGAGGTGACTATCCCGCTGTATTCAGCGTTGGTGCGGCCTCACCTTGAGTACGGTGTGCAGTTCTGGGTTCCACAATTTAAGAAGGATGTGAAGGTCCTTGAATGCATCCAGAGGAGGGCAACAGAGCTGGTAAAGGGGCTAGAGGGCATGTCCTACGAGGAGTGCCTAAGGACTCTGGTTTTGTCTAGTTTGGAGAAAAGGAGGCTGAGGGGTGACCTCATTGCTCTCTACAGCTTCCGGAGGAGGGGAAGTGGAGAGGGAGGTGCTGGTCTCTTCTGCCTGGCATCCAGTAATAGGACGCTTGGGAATGGTTCAAAGCTGTGCCAGGGGAGGTTTAGGCTGGACATTAGGAAGCATTTCTTTACTGAGAGGGTGGTCAAACACTGGAACAGGCTTCCTAGAGAGGTGATTGGTGCCCCATGCCTGTCAGTGTTTAAGAGACATTTGGACAATGCCCTTAACAACATGCAACTTTTGGTCAGCCCTGAATTGGTCAGGCAGTTTGACTAGATGATCACTGTAGGTTCCTTACATCCTTATCCTTACACTGGATACTTTTAAGACTCATCTGGACAAGGTGCTGGGCCATCTCGTCTAGGCTGTGCTCTTGCCTAGAAAGGTTGGACCAGATGATCCTTGAGGACCCTTCCAACCTGGTATTCTATGACTCTATGATTCTTCCAACTGAAATAGTCTAGTCTAGTCTATACTAGAGATTTGGCTACGTAATCTGAGACATTGGCAGAGGACATCATCGTTTGTAATGGGTAGATGGTTACGCAGCACTTGAGAAAATTTCTTTAAATTGATCCAACATGTGAACCCAAAATTAAATCATATTTGCTTTCTGCTGCCTCAGTGAATTCACTCGAAAAATGGCAACACCACCACCTTACTAAAACGCAGTGAAGTTTATGAAATCACTGCTCTATAGTGCTTTCAGCTGAGTGTCTTAGTAAGTGCACAGCAACATTATTATTCTAACCAATTTCCCACATCACAAATTCATATCTGACATTTCCACTGTCCACTTCTTCCCAGCCTCCAACCACTACCTGCAGTTTCAAAATCAATAATCAGGACACACTTTCCCTCCTGTAAAGGCCCTTCATTGTTCGTTAGCTTGGTCACTTTTTGTTGCATTATTGACTTTCTCCATTTCTCATGCTGTTTAACACTAGTCTTCAGTGTTTATGTATTCTGCTCACCAGTGAGATAAATGTACATCCTGAATCATTTCCTATTTACTTCTGAAGTCTTTCCCCTCAAGAAAAACAAAAGAAGAAAATTCCATTTTTGTAATAGATTTAGTACTATTCTTCTCTGTTCCCTAACCCCATGCACAATACAGCCTCCTGTCTTGGCCAAGTCACTTAAGCCACGCTTTATATGTATTACTGTAGGCAACTTGTTGATTTACCTCCTCAGTATCATTTAAATCCATGAGATATTGTCTCTGAAGACTTGATTTGTAGTCTGGGAAGCCAAGCCAGTCTATAGCTTTTGTTTGCTTCATTCCCCTGCATGTTGGCGTACCGTGACTTCCTGCAGCAAATACAGTCCTTTCTGGTGATGTGACAAGAGTCAGCTGAGATCTGGACTCCTGAGCGTTGCTCCAAGTTTAACGTGAGGGAGCGTACTGCTGCTCTCTTTCTGACCTTCTGGATGTTTACCAGTGCCGATGGTTCATTTCTGCTGTTATCCGTCACAAGTGCCCGCTGGGTCACAAACCTGAGCCGAAGCAACCTTGAAGTTGGATCTAACTTAACAGCTGAATCTGCTTTGAGAAGAGGATTGGGCTGGATGACCTCCAGAGCTCCCTTCCAACCTAAAATCAATCTGTTCATTGCAAGTCGAGCCTCAGTGTTCGGTGTCATTAGTCTTGGGATAAAAATCCCACAACCTTATCTGTACAAATAAATTGCAAGTCACACAAAGTCAGTAGCACTGCTCATGTGCACTTGGCCTGCATGAATTCAGTTGTACATGACAGCACTCCCAGGCTCTGCCATCTTCGGAGTAGCAGCAGTTCCCCTAATCTCTGAAAGACACCATGACGGGACTTTGCAGGTGTTCAGCAAGAGTACTCGATGGCTGCTCTTTCTTCTTTCCCAGAGTCTTTTGTTGTCTGCCTTGGCTTTACATCTTTGTACCAGCTAGTCACACCAAACCCTGAAAACCAAACCATGAAATCAATTGACCTACATCACTGCATTTCTAACACTTCCACCCCTGTCAGACCCAGGTACTGTCCCAAATCTATATCTCACCCAAGTTTCTGGAAGCTCATCTCCAGCACATACCTGGACTTCTTTCTTTCCTGTATTTCAACTTTGACAGAACCTTTGTTTTGGAACATCTGAGGTGTATCCCATGATTTATACCTAGCCAGAAGCCCTGGGCAAGGGCCCTGTGAAGACTAGCAGAAGACGTTTCTGTTTAACTTGCTTAATAAACCTTGTTACTGATGCCCTTCAGGGAGCCTAACATCTGCATATGTGTAACAGAAGCCCAGTTTTCAGGCTGCATGATTAACAAGTCAGTTCAATTAACTCTTCACATCATCATCACCTTTGCTGCTCTGCCTCACAAGGAAAGCCGTAGCCTGGGATGGAGACGGGGACAGAAAAGGCTGGAACCACAATGACCATTCATAAAATAGTCTCAAGAGTTTATTTCTCTGAGAACTTATTCGGGGCAAAATCTAGTTTCTCTTCTTGCCTTAACAGTCAGAAAGCAGAGAACTTAGTTTGACACTAAAGTATGTTTTACAGACAGAGAAAATCGGCTTAAGTCGAAGTAGCAATAGTGTTGCTGTCAGCGGAGAACTGTAGTCAACTTTCCAAACCGTGCACACACACACACACAGAGTAAGGAATGAGCAATAAAGATTTCAGGACAACGCTCCAGATAGAGGCATTTTATTTGCTGCATGGTTTCTTTCACTCTGCCATGAACAGTTAAATACCACCAATGATGCACAGTCCAGTGAATAATTTTACAAGACAAAGCTCTCATCTCTGGCTTCTGTTTGCCATTAACCATTGCCATTCTGTCCCTCCAAGTGTCAGATATGTTATAACCTAGCAATTCTTGTCCTCTGTCTCATTATTCTTGTTATCTATTTATGGAAATGTTTTAATCAGCATAATCTTTTTGCTGCCTGTAAAAAAGGACAATATTTTCAGAAGGTATGGGCGCTGTTGTTCAGAGGACCAAGGTAATGTCCTGATCCTCTCGGCAATGCATTAAAGGAACTGATTGACTGTGGGACAGCTTATTTCTGGATGAGTCAACTAGTGAGTGCCTGCGACCGTGCCAGAGTCCGGCACATAAGAGTCAGCACAGAGCTATGGCTGCACTCCTCTGCCATTGGTATTGGTCACTGCAGTGTGGGTTTCCGGCCCATCAGTGTGTCATTCTGTTTCCTTACCAAAATGCAAGTGGATTTGAATATCTTGCATTTGTTGGTAGTGTCATGATGTGTGTGAAGCTGGGTTGGGGGTTTTTTTAGCTTATTATCTATCTATCTATCTACCTTGTCCCCATCTCCCAAACCAGAACGACTCCTATTTTAATTAGGATACCTCTTATTTTAATACAAGTGGTTAGTATAGAAGGCAAAAGTATATATCACAGTGATTTTTATCATAAAACTTTCCTGTTGCTTATGTAATTAAAAGTACACATATTTCTACTGCTCTACAAGGTTTTTATTTAAGCTCAGAAGCATATTTGTAAATTTTGAATCTGTAGCATCACTGATCAAACCTCAGGAAGTGTTCAGAGAAAACTGCATGACCATCTTTCATATCTGTATATGTTGGTTATTAAATCAGCGTAAAGAGAGAGCGAATTAGGGTTATCCCACTGCATCCCCTTTTGTGTGTCACGTAAAAAAACCCATTAAGCAGACTTCTCACTCTCACTCCATTGTTCCATGCAATTAAACAAAATAAGGATTCATCACCATTATGGCACTTCTGTTTGTTCATCCACCGTCAATTACCTTTTTCAAAAGTTCTCTTTAACCAGGAAGCAAACCCGGTCTTAAAATAACAGGAATATAGGCTGAGAAATATGGTCTGCCACGAGTCCACGTGTAATCCTACAAGCTGCTCTATCTGTCCTAGCAATTTTCAGTTCCAAAGTAACTCTATTAAGAGGTGTGCTGCGGGGATGTGGCGATGTGGTGTAGGAAATTCATCACGGAGGTGGAAGCCAGCAGCTCAGCAGTGCTAATCCTGCCCGGTTGCTGCAGCCTCCCTTCTCATTCTTTGCTGTTGCTCAGCCCCGGTGAAGGCAACAGGAGCTTCACATGCATCACGAATGCGACAGCGGGCAAATATACCTCGCTCTGTGCAAAGTTGCACTCTCAATTTCTACATCTGTAAAACTGAGATAATACGTTACCAACTTCAAAGGGGTGTTGGGCAAATTAATTAGTCAATGTGCATATAGCACCTTGAAAATAAAAAATTAACTCTTATTAGCCCATAAGTACTCGAGATGCATCAAGGTGCGCTCTATGGCCTCTTGATTCCAGACGAAGGTCCTCTTGATTGAATTAGATTGCTAACGTATTACCGCGTTAGCTCACTTGAAGAAAGAAAAGTTTGAAAAAGCAATTTGGCTTCATCACATGAACAGCGTGTATACTTAATGGAAATTTTTCCAGCATTCACAAAACAAAGAAAAATCAATAAAATGTCTGCCAAGTGTTCCACTGAAAACATTTTATAATCTATAGCGCCGAGAATCCCGAGCCAAGATAAACCAGCGTTGCTGACAGAAAATACTGACAATTATTTTACATTGATTCAACTTGGCCCAGCCCAGACTGACCTTGTTTATTCATCTCAGTCTCTTAATTCGTATTAACTTGGCATCAAAATGGGACATGTGGCATGTGGGCTGAAGACCCATTTCTGTATCTTAGACTCAGATAAATGTAGCGCATTGAGTACTTCCAGTGCCTTGAGCTCTTAGGTAGATTTATATGCATTAGACAGAACTGGTTAAGTTCCTTTTATCCCCGCTGGGCTTTTCATGTCTGTTGACTGTAAAACTAGAAGCTCGGTAGAAGTAACATCTTCTTCTAAGCCTTCGGATATACATGAAATCCTCCCAGTACTGGTCAATTTTAAAGACACGTCCAAAGAGGATGGAGGGTTTTAAGCTCCTTTAAAACATAAAAATAGAAGGGTTATGGCAATTTGGCAGCCAAAAAAGCAATTTGCAGGTCTCGGCAGAATCCGAGGCTGTGTGTAAGAAAGCTGATCAAGACACTGAGGAGGAGATAATGGGGTTGAAGAGCAGAAGAATCCCTCCATTTTTGCAACCAGCATAATCTGGTCTCCAATGAAGTTTCTTAGTTTCTTTTGCTAAACCAATAAAGCTTAGCGTGATGGGAGAGTTTAAAAATGTCTCGGGAAAGCTGATGAGGGGAGTTGCTTTTAGTTGCTTTACAGATGCCCAGCTGCTTGCATAGCTATCGCCCGACTGGTAGTGTGAAGACAAAGACACAGGGAAAATCTGAGCTTTTTCTTTAATTATTTACATTCTCGTCAGTAATAAAGGGCTTTTTTATGCCTGGAATGTATTATTTGTATTATCAAAGCCAAGTGAGATTTTGCATTGTGGCAGTTAACAAATTGGGTGCCACACAAAAGCATTCACATTTTCATTCTCACAACTACACTGCTGTCATATCTGAAAGACACCCTCGAGTAAAACACTACTTGAGTCGAACATGACTACGCCCATGGAGGGGGAAAATCCACCCAAATGAGGAGAATTCCCCCAAAAGGGATCCAAGTTGGCCCGGCGTGAGAGATTTAGTTTATATTTTCTCTGTTTGACTCATTCTTGCTGAAGGCAGCACTCCCTTGGACTTCGCTGGACATGTGGCAGTTTGCGGACAGCAGGACGAGCAGTGCGTCGGCAAGCCAAGATAGCACAAGATAACCTCCAAATTTCCAGTTCCACTGCCTTGGGAATGGATTACCTTTCCACACGCCTACATAAACAGAGGTTAATGATGAGTGAAGAAACCAAGACTAGCAAAACCAAAAAAAAAAGAAAAAAATATCCGTCCGCATTTTCCGTAACACATAGCTGACATTTTCCTCCCTGCAGCTCCTTCATGACTTGGATTTCAGTGATAGGGGTGGTGAGGGGACAGGGTTTAACTGCAAAAATCTGCCTTTTGAGTCTGACAACCTCCTCTCCCGGCATCTGTCCGATCACCTCCGTGCAGGGCTGCTGCAGTGCCAGGCGCCTGCTGCGTGTGTTGCACATCCCCAGCCTGTCCTGCTTAACAAAACCTTAACTGCTCCAAAAAGCACCAGCTTTACACCACATCTTTGAATGACAGGATGGTGCTGGAGTGACTGCACGGCCAAATGAGTGATCCTAGTGACGCTCAGTCAACAAATGTACTGGCATCTGATAAAAAAGAGCTACGGTTTGTAGCCAGGGAATTACACAGGCTGCTGTGTACTTGAAAAGATAGAAAACAAACAAAACAGCTTTGCTCTGCTATGCAGCATCTCCCCAGCTCTTCAGTCCTTGCTCCCTCCCCTCCTAGCACTTCTGTTTTGTTTTCAAAGACCCACCAGCCGCAGACAGGCAGAGGACACCGAGCATAAGCCTGGAGCGGATGGCCGCGCCGCCTCCCCAACAGGGAAACCCTTTTCCAGCAGCCAGGAAGGTAAGCGAACGAGTCACTTTCAAATATGCACAAGGGGATGAAGCTAGAAAAGATGGTGATGGCTATCTTGAAAAAGGACTTGGGTCTAGGAAGAAAAATAAGGCAGTGGCATTGCAGTATGAGCTTGGTTTGTGTATACGTAGCAGGGAGAGGCACGAGGACTCAGCTACCAGCTCTCGCAATGTAGAATAAATCATCCGATCATATGAATCTCGTTATCTCGCAGTGCTATATATGATTTAACAAAGACAAAGTGTTTATTAGATTTGGTCGCTGCCACTCTGTTATTCGGGGTGCAACGGCCAGGTCCTCCAGCAGCAGAGCTTCACCCTTTACATGGCTTGTGAAGCAGCATTTTACACTACTTCTGCAGGGGGGTTCTGGAGTAAATGGCCACAGCCGTCTTGCTTCGGCAGTATTCAGTATGTATCATCTCCATCACAGCAGATTCAAAGTAGTGCAACCGTATAATAGAGGAGTAGTCCAGCACAAGAAAGTCACGGTTAAAGAGTCGTCCTGTAAAGTCAGCCAGGCAGAGTATTTGCACAAGGGGCGAGACGGGGATTTTTATCTTCTGCCTTGTCCAGGTGTCCCATCACTATACTGACAGGTATGTAGGAACTGAGCCAGTCTCCAGGCACACTGATACGGAAAGTCGAGGCGTAACTGCGGTTCCTATAGCCACGACTGAAATAGATAGTTTCAAACAAGCCAGCTACAGGTGCGCTTCCGTGTTACAGTGGAGCTGAACTAGCAGCTTGCCACCATCGAAATGGGACGGTCCTGCTTCCCCCTCAGCGCCTTCTTCCGCCCACATTTACAGGATCACACAGGGGGCCGCCAGCATATCAACCCAAGCAAAGAAAATGATTTGTTTTCTTTCCTGTGGGCTTTTGTCCATCCCCTGAGCCAAACTGCATTGCCTGGGGATCAGAGGACACCACAGACGGCATCTAGTGAGGGGCAGAAGCACATTGCCTGCAGCAGGACTTCTTTTTGATGTTGGCAGCTGTTAATTCGGCTCAAGCTGTAACACGAAGCCTCATCCTAAGCTCCTCCAGCAGCAACCTGACGGCACACAGGCTGCAAAACCCTCCCGAGACACAAGACGAGCGCTCGGGCAGGCAGCCCGCACCGAGCTCCACCACCCTACAGCTACCCCAGTAGAGGTAGAGAGGTGTGCTGCAGCCACAGCTCCGTCACAACGCATGCATCCCACTCCTGCAACGGCTCCCCACCGAGTCAGGACGATGTGGGAACCCTGATCTATCGCTGGCCTTGCGTCTCCACACTGCCCTATCTGCAAAAACCACAGTTGCTTTAACTTGGTGTAGCGTTTGAGGGTATATACGTATCCTACATGTATAGACTTGTATCAGCAATATATTAAATATTTTAATTCATCCATTGAATAACAGGATATGAAATAGCTGTGTCCTATCAAAAAAGTGCGTTACCTAACACCGTACCCTTGTTTGTTTGGGTTTTTCAGTGAGTTCAATGGAATGTAAATAACATGGTGATCTTTTTTTTCTTTTTTTTTTTTTTTAAGGAAATTTGAGAGCAGTTCCTACAGAGCAGGTAACGCATTTCTGATTTATTTTTTTATTTCTGCTTATTATTATTTACTCTATTTTGCAGCTTCCTGAAACTCCCCGAGCCTGTCCCTGCAAGCTGTCTGCCTGCAGGGCTCTTCCTGAAATTGGTAGAAATGCTCCTATACCACGCTGCTAGAGCGGGGCTTCGTCTGCGGCTTTGAATTGAGCGCAGCACATAAAAGTAAAAAATTATTATTATCCAATGCCTGTTGGATGGGACCTAAGAAAGAACTTATTGTCGTCCATCCACGTTCATCTTACACGAACTAGCCAGCACTCGTATTGGTGCTTTCAAGAGCGAGACCACAGTAAAGAGGAGTGAAATACTACCCTATGGTTTCATGATCGCTTTAAGCTGATTTAACTGCAAGGTGCTGCCAAAAAAGGTGGACTGGCCCTTCCCCCCTTGCCAGCCTCCAGTCCTATGTCCTCCTCCCTCTCCCACGCTGGCTCAGGCACTCGCACACTTCCAGCCCACAAGAAGCTCACTGGGGCAGGAGAGGAGAAGACCGCCACATGAGCAGGGAGACCCTACCCCCTCCCCCAAATCCTTCAGCTACCCCATTTCCCGTGGGGAGATTCCCTCCCAGCCTGGTTTGGTGTCCCAGGTGGTTGGGTGTCAGTGGGGGTGCATATAGAGCACATACATAGGGCGATCCTGTCTCCAGAGCTGATGAGTTAGCAGTGCACAGCACCAACACACTCCTTCGGTTCTACTTTAAAGGGAATAAAATAAAATAAAATAAAATAAAATAAAATAAAATAAAATAAAATAAAATAAAATAAAAGCTGTCTTGCAGCAGCATGGATGAAGGCACAAGAGTGCCTGTATTTTAGCCTCCTCCCAATTACAGTTCTTGTTGAAACTTTTGTTTTTGAGGCCAAAGTATTCAATGTTTGGCCTCGGTACAAACAGATCATTTTAAAAAAAAAAAAAAGAAAGGAAACGCTTCAACCTCCCAGCAGAGCAGGATGGCACTTATTTATTTCTTTCATTACAAAACCAGCCCGTGCCAAGTAAAATTGTGCTCTAAGAGCTGTTCTACCAGTCCCGAAGCACTGGAGAACAACACGTGCCGGCCCCACCTCTGCAGCCTCTGCCGGGCCCCTACACATTTTCACTGGGTGGAGGATGGGGAAAGGCTGGGGAGCAGGTGACAGAGTTTGCCATGCCGGGGTCACGCTGACAGGAAATCCCCAAACTCAAAGGGATGTCCCTGGTGGCCTTTTGATGGCTTCGGTGGCCTCAGGATACCGAGTAAGGTAAAATATAGCAGCGGTGACGGTCTGGAGGCATTGGTGGGATTCCTGGGTTTGCAGCTGGGTTATCCAGCAGTTAACTGCTCCTTCCCTGAGCTGCATGTAAGATGCTCCTTGCTCCCACGTAAGCAGCTGAATTAATAAACCGAGAAGGTCATTTGGAAGCTCTGGACTATCACAATAAAATCCACAAGCACAAACTCTGTATAATGGGAGTGATACAAAGAACAAAACTTTGCCATCACTTCATTAAGGACTTACACAAGGGAGTGGCTAAAGCATCCTTTGGTTCCAAAAAGTTACTGCGACTGAGCAGTCACCATTGCTAAAAGCTGGTGGGTCAAAGTGTGACCTCCTGCGACCCCGGTGGAGGTGCCCTGATTTCACCACACATCGCAGAGCTGCTTGTGCACGGGAAAACGGGGCACCTCCATCCTTGCTGAGCTGCTCTGCTTCTTGCAGGACCAAGGGAAGGTAGATGTGGTGCTGTTGGAGGCAGCAGCTCTGACAAGCGCTTGGGCTGCAGAGAAAAATGACTTGCTAGATAAGAGGGAGCCTGTTGTGCCCGCCAGTTTTTTTGGAGTAGAAAAGCCACCCACACCATACTAACTTTGCACTTACGGGAATACGTTTCCAACACCGCTCTGTCCTGACTTTTAATGGCATGTGGAAATTCAGAAGTCTTGCAGCAGCTGGGTAGCAACACAGGAACCAGCACCCAGCAAATCAGAGCAGCTCCTTTCTAGCTGGATTGACCTCCGGCTTTAGTTCAACCCATCCCAAATCCAACCCAAACCACCAGCAGCAGCAGCTCTACACTTGGACACCGCTACCAACCTGCTGCATCAGTACCAGCATTTGATGGACGGCCCGTCCTTGAGGTCCCACTTTCACCCTCCTGCTCCCCCAGGCTGGCTTCCCTCCACCACCACTTCCCGCACGTTGCTTCAGAGGGAGCCCTCACAATACCGGGCTCGGTGCCACGCAAGGGGAGCACACCCAAAACCCAGCCCTTGTTGCACAGTCAGTTCTGCAGGAAGATCTCTGCGGCTGCGAGACAGAGGATTTTCTTTGCCACCCTTCGCCAGTTGATTGGCGAAAGGCTGAAGCCAGAAGCGACCTATCTACCGCCTATATAGGCCATTGAGGCCTCAGTGGCACATATCCGACACGGACCCTATCTTTTGTAGGTGCATCATAACGCGCGTCTTCCTTGCTTGCTGCCGCTCTCAGCTATGAGGAAGCTTCTCCTCCCTGAAACTGTAAAGATCATGCAACAAAATGTTCCCAGTCACCTGCCAGAGCAGCTGGCTGTCACACAGCCAAGCAACACTCAAGCAGTTGAACAAGATTTGCTTTCTAGAGGAAAGCCTTAGCCCTACAGCATGCAAGAAGCGGCTCAGAGGCAAAACCATGCTACTGCGGGGGCTGCCTGCATCCCCCCCCAGCGGTGCCAGTGGTTTTGTGCTAGCACAGGGCACAGGTGTCCCCGCTGCAGCCCCTTGGTGCATGGCTGATGATGGGCCAGGGCTGCCGCAGCAGCCTCGGCTCACAGGTAGGACAAATGCAGCCCACGTGGCTTTGCCAAGCTGGTCTGGGACCAGCGCAGGCCAGAGGATCCCATCACTGGGGTCGAAGGTGGGGATGGCATAGGTAGTTGCTGGAGGAGCAAGGATAAGCTGCAGTTTTTCTTGCCCTGTGCATGGCTCGGTTGGGTACAGCTCTTCAAGCAACGGAAGAAGCAAATGAGAAGTGAGCATCCCATCCGCAATATTTGATGGGGTCAGGATTTGGTGTTCATAGAATCATAGAACCATTAAGGTCGGAAAAGACCTCTAAGATCATCAAGTCCAACCATCAACTAACACCACCATGACTCCTAAAC